>PVKE010024191.1:0-24006 GCA_004027555.1 Craseonycteris thonglongyai | reverse complement strand
GAGGGACATCATACTCCTACGCAGGCTTCTTAGCATAAGGCACGTCCCATTCATGACGTCTAGGGCCGCGCCTGTTCTCCCGCCCCCACCCGCCCAGCCGGCCAATGGGCGGCCCGCCTGCTGGATAGGCAGGGACGTCAGAATCCCGGCCCATTTATGGCCCCCAGGGATCAACTGCGCCGTAAACTCAAATTTTCTACCAGGCTGAGTTCTCACCCTCTGTTCTGCCTCATGAACCGACGAAAGGAGTTCAGGAATCAGGTGTTATGCCGATCCAACACGTTTTTAAGTAAAGAAAAGTTGTAAAACGATGTAATTATATCATTTATGTAAACAAGGTAAAAAAACCCATCTGAGTGTGTGATGTATATACAGATTCAGTTATATCTGAAAGTACTACTTGGTGTAATTTTTGTGTACATCTTTCCGACTTCGTTCCCATAGCATCCCAGGGACCGTTTTTTTCCTTTCCTCATTTTACAGATAAGAAGAAATGAAGATTCAGAAAAGCTGCTGGCTAAAATAAGAAATGGACAGAGGTGTTTGTTTGCAGAGGAGTTTTGTGTATTTTCTCTTATGATCTGGGTTAGACCTGAGGGCAGGGACGGGGAGGCTGGAGGAGGAAGCCCACTGTGTCTTCAGAACAGAGAGCAAGGACTGGAGTAACAGGATCTTTGAGGGCTCCCTTGGGTTGACTCAGTAGATTACTTTTCAGGAGAATTGTGGACTTGGCTGGAAGTGAACTCAACACCAAGCTGACTTCCAGGGAGAACCTTCCTTTCTTCCTCCCTGAGACTGGCTGCTTTCGTCTGTTTAAGCCCCCTAGTCCGTGCTATGTTGTTATGGCAGCCTGAGCCAAGACAGCAGTTATTGAGCCATTGGCCTAAGCAGCTTCTCCTACCTGGGCATTTGTGGGATCTGCCCCAGTTTGTTCATTTCTTGAAATTGGCACCCACAACCGCTTTCCTTTTTTAAGGCTGATCTGTGACTAGAATGAAGACTGATCACCTGGTTTATGATTCCATAGCATAATTTAGTACATGTAAGAATGACATGGACCAAAGGTCCTCTTGGAGTTTTGAATAAATGTGACATCTTCACAAATATCAACCTAGAATGACCTGGGACAGGTGCTATCAGATTCTGCAGGGTGACACCATGACACCATGTTATCTGCACTTCCTTTCTCTTAGGAGATTTCTGTGCTTTGACTCCTCAGAACCACAGGACAAGAGTTTGCAATGATGGACCTGTGTCCCAGGGAAAACAGAGAACATCCAGATTCAAAAATAGGGAGCCTGTTCGTGTGTGATGGTGAGAGATGAGGGTAGGGTGTGTGTGTGTGTGTGCGCAGGATGAGTTAAGCAAGTATGTGAAAGAGCAGCTGCCATGCAGGGCACAGACATGAGCTGCCTTGGTATTCACGCTCTTGTCACCCTCCTCCTCATGCAGACTCCACGGCTCTCCCTCCTTCACATCCTCCTTTGCAGTCTATTTTTGGTTTCCACTCCTCTGTCTCCCTGCTCCTCCTATACCAGCCTCCCTGCCCCTCCCACCTCCCTGTACAAAGCGGGACAACATGGGAAATGCCTGCCCCATCTCAGAGGCAGGCTACAGGAAGCAAAGCTCAGTGAGAACCCCCTGACAGGGAGGCTGCCCATTAGGGACATTCTATCTTTGCATCATCAGAGATTTGCAAGCTCATGGGAAACAGTAAGTAAATGGGTGTTTCAGGTAACTCTGGGAAGTGAAAATAATTCATCATACCGGTAGTATCTTCATGTGGTTCAATGATAGACAAACCTGTGTTCACTTGTCCACAATAGGACACACCTACGTTTGTTTAGAGCTTAAGCCAGGCCAGCTGTGTTATAGACAAGGATTGGCATGAAGAATGATGACATGAGAAAAATGATCACAAGATTAGACTGTTGAAAATTCTTTAGGGAAAGCACATGGGACAGGGAAGGGATGATGGCTCCGTGCACTGGGAGTCCAGGGTTCCAGCATCATTTCTGACACAATTTGTGCCCCTCATTAAGTCACTTCATCTCTGTGGGCCTCAATTTTCTCAGCTATGACATGAGAATGGTAAGCAGATGGCCTCGGTGTTTCTTTTCACCCAGCGCTGTCTTCTGGGTTGAAGAAGTTCAAACAATCTGTGTCAGACTGTGAGACAATGAGCAGGAAGCACAGGTAGCACACATCCAACGTTGTGCACCAACTAAAGGCAGCCTCATGGCGGTTAAAGATTCAATAACTGGCCTTTGGCACTCACAGGACCAAGGGATCTCCTCGCCTCTCACCTGGCTGCCTCTAGTTCCTGGAAAGATAGCAAAGGTCTCCGAGCTCTATGATATCAGTTAGAAGAAAATGTGAGATGAAATGAGAAAAAGGAAAGAAGAAAATTCCTGAAAGAGTGACTGGATGATATAAGTTGAAGAGTTAATTCATGAATATGCTTCTAAGGTTGGACATATTTGGATAATATTTGAACAGGAGATGACTGTGGCCCTGGGACATGGTCAGTATGCTTTGGCAATGTTTTGACTTGAAGAGCTGAATTCCTGGCAGTCACAGGGTCACGCCAAACCTGCGCCATGGACAGAGACAATGATGCCACACAGGTATGTGACCCAACTTTACAAGAAGATCCAACTGATACCGCCACAAGAAAACAAACTTGACATTCACAAAATCCTCTGGGGACATGTGGGCTATTCAGGCTTCACATGAAAAAGTTTTAGAACAATATGTTTGGGGAACCCGGGATGGCTCAGCTTGTTGAGTGCTCGCTTTGCGGCCACAGGGTCTAAGGATCAAATCCCGTTTGGACCCATACACTGAACTGGGGGTGTTCTAACCGGGGCAAGCCACCCATGCAGGAGGCCCTGGGCCTGGTTCCCACCCCGAGCAGCCCCTGCCCAGCTGTGTGCAATGAAACTATGTTGAGAACTGATGATGTACAACTAGGGAGACTGCTCTGGGCCCTCCCCCTTCTCTCTGTCTCTCTCAGTCTTTGTCTCTCTGTCAAAATCAATTTTAAAAAGAAAAACAATATGTTTGGGACCAAGAAGCACAGCAAAAACACAGCACTACACAAAGAAGTCTTTTTTTAAGAGTAACTTATTGGTGGCAAATCCACACATTCACCCTGTCAGACTAGGGAAAATATAGGCAGGATGCCCAACTTAAATAGAATCAGAGGAAACTTGAAAATCTTGGCCTTTCAGGAAAGTGTTGTTGTTGTTTTTTTTAAGTTTTATTTATTTTATTTATTTATTAATTTTTGACACAGAGAGAGAGAGATACAGAGACAGAGAGAGAACTGAACTGGGGGCACTCCCCAGTTCAGCACATGGTTCCGCACGGGCCGGGGCCGGGATTCAATCCTCGGTCCCCGGCACTGCAAAGTGAGCGCTTAACCCACTAAACCATCCTGGCTTCCCCCAGGAAAGTGTTTTTGCACAGATGTGGAAACTGTTCAAACAAACATGAGAAATTTATTTGGGCTTGAGTGTATGCAAGTTATATTGCTTCCAAAAAATGGGAAAAAACAATATGAAATATGTTAATTTGGCAGCTTCTCAGTTTGCAAGTTGAAATAGAAAGGAAACCAAATACACTAAACTCTCAGTTAACCAGCGCCCACGGGGATGAGTCGATGTTGGGTAAATGTAGGTAGATGCTGTTAACTGGAATTCAAGCAACCGGCACTCTCACCCAGCCGGTGGAGAGTTTGCTGGTTGCTTGAGAGTGCTGGTTGCTTGAGTTTCGGTTAACAGAAAGTTTCCTGTACTCTCTTCAAGAAGACATGGTGGAAACACTGTGTGGATCACTCAGTCTTATGGTTTGGTTTCAAAGGCACATTAGATTTCATAAGTGCTCAGCTGACTTTATTGGCAGGTAACTCACTAAATGCTCAATGCTATTTATACTAAATTTCTGCTAATGAGGCAGCTGTGTGGGTGACAGAGAGATTATTTAAGACAAGGGGATTATTTAAGGACATTTTAAGCACAAATGTCCTCAAATTCCCTATATTAGCAAGGATGACTTAAAATTTAATGGCTTAATTGGAGTAAGCCTCAGGGCAATCACTGATCAAACTCTTCTTGAACTGTTTTGTGTATATTTCTTAGCCATACTGAGATTGTTGGTTATGCCATAGCATTCAGTCTTGTCACACACAGTGATTTTTGCTTTTCCCTTACTCAATGCCCCCTCTACAATGGAGATTAGAAATGAAGAATGAAAGATCAAAAGAGCCTCAGCAGGAGACTGGATCCAATATGCCTAACTACCGGGTACAGTGTCCCAGGGTAACTAATACCATTGGTCAGACCATAAAGTGACAGCCACTTGTGCTAGGATTTCTGCAAGGATCCCAGGACTCTTTCCACCAGAAGCAGATGACTTTGTGGAAGTAGATTATTTTCCCCAAGATCAACAAACATGAATTAATCACTAGGGCTAAATGGACTGAAAAACAAAACAAAAACAAAAACCACCAATCAAATGGTTTTTAATGTTCTGTTTCTCGTGTGTATGTCAGAAATACCTTTTCTTTTTTTTTTTTCCTTTTTCTGTAGAAGATTTATTGTTTGAGAGAGAGATGAGAGAAGGCGAGAGGGCCCAGAGCCATCTCTATAGTTGAATTGAACATCATTAGTTGTGACATGGTTTCATTGCACACAGGTGGATATGGGGGGTCGTTCGAGGTGGGAACCCAAATGGGGGTCTCCCGCATGGGAGGCAAGAACCTTCACTGCCATCCGGTTGGTTACCAGCTGTAATCCACAGTTCAGTATATGGCCGAGGATTCAATCCTCTGGTCTCGTAGTTGCAAGGCAATTGCTCAAGTTGCTGAGCTATCCCGGCATCTGCCCTTTTCTCTTTAATGTACCCTGACTCCTCCATTTAACAGGGTCTATACAAACTGGAACGAAACATAGCTTAAATGGCATTTTGTATCAACTGGGTCTTTGGGTTAATGGAACTCTTACTGTAGATTGGAAACTAGTTAAGAAAATTTAAGAATAAGGATTCTATGGAAAATATGTATTGACTGGCCTACAAAACTACAAAACTGCCTTTATTAAATTCCTTTACTTTTCATGATCTTGTAGTTACTTACAAATATTCAGGAAGAATCCTTACTCTTCCTACTATAGCTCAAGTAGATGTATCTTATGTAACCATGACATAAATCTTGTTAAATTTGGTGTGCAACAGACTATAAGGAGTGAGAGCCATACTTCACCTACAGAAGGGATTCCTACAAAATCCTCTGAGGAAAACGGCCTCCTACTTGGTGGCTTATGGCAGGCGTCCTTCGAAGCAGCTCAGCAGGTACCACTGTGCGCCGTACCCGACCTGGCTACGAATGGCGCTATCGAGAACCATCGATCTTTCGCAATAGGGGCGAAAAGGGAGGGCAGCGCAGGGGGTTCCTTTCGCGGGATCCCACCGGTCTGTGCGGAGCAAGCAGCAGAGTGCGGTTGCTGGCAGGGTGTGAGAGAATCTTTACCGCTTCCTCGGTGCACGTAGCCCTTGTCTTTTACCTCCAGGCTCGGAGGAACCCTGCGACAGGATGGCACTTGCTCTGCCGGCCATAACCATGCGGACCGCGCCCCTTGGAAAACGCGGTGCTAGGGACCCGACTTGTGAGCCGGCCACAGCGCATGCGCAGGGGAGGGCGCAGGCGCAGGAGAGAGCGCAGGCGCAGCGCCTTTACGCTGCGGTCACCCGAGCCCCGTGATGGTCCTAGTCAGGCGCGGGGCCGCGCTTTCCAATCCGCCAGCACTGGCTTTGCATGCTCAGCCACTCTGTCCCTTCCGCAAAGATTCACAAGCATCCCGGACCCGAGGAGCGGTCGGGGTTCAGGCGTTGATGGGAAGCGGCACGCCCCTCCCGACGCGCCAAAAACCCTGTGCGGGGGTGGGGGGGCGCAGGACCCGAGGAGAGTAGCGAGGTGGGCGGAGGAAGGAGGATGTCGGCAATGAAACGAGGAGATGGAAAGAGAAGGGTTGGGAAATGCAATTTATCCCCAAAGGACAAATCTTAAACGGACTGGAGAACGTGAAACCCGGGACTTGTCGCGTCAAGTGGGAGCCGTCCTCGCGCCCCGCCCCCTTGCGCCTGCGCCGTGGCCTCCTGAGAAGTCGGGCCCCTAGCACCGTATTTTTCAAGGGGCGCGGCCCACATGGATATGGCCGGCAGAGCCCGTGGCTACCTGGTCGACAGGGTCCGCGCGACCCTCTGAGATAAAAGTCCTCAAGGATTACACATGCACTAAGGGAGAAAATGAAGATACTCCCTGGTGCAACCTGCTAGGATTTTCAGTCAACGGTTTTGCTTTAAAGAAAAGCCCGAAAAGGTTCAGTTGATAAAATACGAGTCATAATTTCTCTTGCTCTAAAACTCAAATGAACCAAGCGGTGCTAAATTCGCTAATTCCTTCAATTCGCGCCTGGGTTATAATTTGAAAACAGCATTTCACGTAGTGAGTTCGCTTATTAGAGCAAAGTATGGCGACTTTGCGATCTGTTTTTTAATCGCGTATGCTCAGGGGAGAGCGCGAACGCAGTCCCCCACTACCACAAATTATGCAGTCGAGTTTCCCACATTTGGGGAAATCGCAGGGGTCAGCACATCCGGAGTGCAATGGATAAGCCTCGCCCTGGGAAAACCACCTTCGTGATCATGGTGTCTCCCCTGCCAGGTAAGTATGAGTTGCTCGCCCGCCGCCCCGCCGCAGCCTCGTGCGCCTTACACTTTACACCTACGGTGACTTTGCGACCTTCCAACTTTCCGTACCTACTACCTCCCAGCCCTCCAGGCCCCTTTATACAAGTCTCCCTAATAAAATGCAAGCAACATCCCTGCTTACGGCGACAAGCCGGGGACGTCTCCGAGGGACATCATACTCCTACGCAGGCTTCTTAGCATAAGGCACGTCCCATTCATGACGTCTAGGGCCGCGCCTGTTCTCCCGCCCCCACCCGCCCAGCCGGCCAATGGGCGGCCCGCCTGCTGGATAGGCAGGGACGTCAGGATTTCCGTCCATTTACGCCCCCACCCCAACCCCGTTCCCCAGCGCGATGAAGATGCAAATGTCCTACCTGCTTGAGTTCTCACTCATTCTCTGTACTGGTTTAAGAACAGAAGTAGTTCGGGAATTTTGTGTTAACGCGGATTCAAAAAGTTTTTAAGAAGCTGTAAAACAATGTATGCAAATTATACCGTTTATATAACCAAAGTAAAACTATGTACCTGTGATGTTTATAGACATGGATCCAGGATTGTATCTGAAAGTGTAGGAGTGAAACTCAAGAAATCAGTAACGTAGCTCCTACTTTGTTAATCCACTTAGTCTATAGTCTGAATGGCTTCTTAATTTTCTATTCTCTTTTATTCCCTTTCTTAAGGGTACCCATTCACACTCCTCATCAACACAGTTATTTCTTAGTCCCCAGGCAACTGAGTGCCAAAAGCCAAGATGACATTCTCTGGAAGCAGACCAAGCCCCAGAAAGTGATTCTTCAACTACCTGGAGCCTCACTGCCCAAACCCCTTCACCCATCTTTTGTTGTTCTTCCCTAACCTGCAGGCCTATGAAGCCTTTCGGCCTTGCTAGGATTGGGGAAGGTAGTCTGTGAGACCGAAGTCCACTGACTTCTCTGAATGTCTGAATTCCGGCATTTTGAATAAACCTACTTTTTTTTTAGGGGGAGTGGGGGGAGCCGCAAAGTTTATTGAGAGTAAAAGTAGAGAAAGCACACTTCCGGGGGCGGGCGTGGGGGGGAGTGGGCCTTAAGCAAGAAGAGGTGGCTCAAAAGGCCTGAACCTACTTTTCTTCCCACCAACCTTGTCTCTGATTTTTGGAAGTGGAAAGCGGTACCTGAACTCATTAATGGAAGTACTACTTGGTGTATTTTCTGTGTGCATCTTTCTGAATTTGTTCTCTCGTATCCCAGAGACTGTTTTGTTTTTTTTTGTTTTCTTTCCTCTCTATACAGAGCAAGAAATGAAGACTTAGAAAAAGAAGCTGCCGGCTAAAATAAGGGATGGAAACATGAGGCGTTTGCACAGGATTTCTGTGTGTTTTCTCTTATGGACTGGGTTAGATCTCAGGGCACAGAGGGGGAGGCTGGAGGAGGAGCCCACTGTGTCCCCAGACCAGAGAGCAAGGACTGGAGAAACTGGATCTTTGAGGGCTCCCTTTGGTTGACTCGGAAGATGACTCCTCAGGAGAATCGTGCATGTGGCTGGAAGTGAACTCAGCACCAAGCTGACTTCCAGAGAGAACCTTCCTTCCTTCCTCCCTGAGACTGGCTGCTTTAGTCTGTTTAAGCCCCCTAGTCCGTGCTATGTCGTTATGGCAGCCTGAGCCAAGACAGCAGCTATTGAGCCATTAGCCTAAGCAGCTTCTCCTACCTGGGCATTTGTGGGATCTGCCCCAGTTGGTTCATTTCCTGACACGGGAACCCACAACCTGCTTTCCCCTTTTTAAGGCTGACATATGACTTTAGAATGAAGACTGATCACCTGGTTTATGATTTCATAGTATAATTTTTTTTTAAATATTTATTTTTTATTGTCTTTTGACAGAGACAGAGAGCGACAGAGAGAAGGGGGAGGGCCCAGAGCTGTCTCCATAGTTAACAGCACTAGTTTTCCATATAGTTTCACTCCACAGGTGGGCACAGGGCTGCGCAGGGCAGGAACTGGGCCGGGAGCCTCACACATAGGCCCCGGCAAGAACCGAACTGGGGGCCACACCCCAGTTCAGCATGTGGGTCCGTATGGGCCGGGGCCGGGATTCGATCCTCAGGCTCCGGGGCTGCAAAGTGAGCGCTTAACCTGCTGAGCCACCCCGGCTCCCCCTCATAGCATAATTTACTACATGTAAGAATGACCTGGGACAGGAGGCATCAGATTCTGCAGGGTGACACCATGACCGCACGTGGCCTGCACTCCCTTTTCTCTTGGAAGATTTCTGTGCCTTCTACGCACCAGAACCACAAGATAAGTGTCTGCAATGATGGGCCTGGGTCTACCTCTGGGGGGGGGGGGTCCCAGTGAAAAAGGAAAGGACCTACAGACTAAATAATGGGGGCGGGGGGGGGGGCTGTTCCTGTGTGATGGTGGCAGACGAGGGTAGGGGGTGTGTGTGTGTCCAGGATGAGTTAGGCGAGTTTCAGAAAGAGCAGGACAAGGGCCGCCTTGGTATTCCCGCTCTGGGTCACCCTCCTCCTCCTGCAGCCTCCGCTCCCTCCGTCCCCTCCTCCTCTCCAGCCTTTATGTTTTGTTACCACTCCTCCCTCTCCATGCTCCTCCTGTAACCGCCTATTGGCTCCCCTCCGCCCCGCAAACCAGGCCGACACAGGAGCCGGCGCGCAGGGAGCCCTTTTCTCTGTGGTCAGACCTGGTGTGGCGGAGGCGGTCCCTGAGGAGCTCAGCCTCCACAGCTGATCCTCCCCGTCGCCCGTCCCGAAGCCAGAGCACCGCGGGCCAACCCCGGGAGGTGTGACCACAAACCAGGGAGCTCTGGACACTCACCGTTAGCGCCTGGCCCGCAAAATCCTGGACACGCCGCGCATCCCGGGCCCGCTTCCTTCAGGCGCAGGTTCCACGGGGAGGACGGCGGCGCCCCCTCGCGGCCGCCAGGGGGAGGCGCAGGGACCCCTGCGTTACGTCAGGGGCGGGTCCAAAGCAAAGCAGCCCGCCCGCCTCACTCACAAAGATTTCTACAAAGTGGGCCTTTGGAGGGAAAAGATCCCATGTGGAAAACGAAGCCAAACACCCAACCTAGAGACTAGTACTGTACTTGTGCACTTCTATGGCCACCAGTGAAGCACCTCAGGGTTCTAATCTGGCTTCGCCTTGACTTGATGGTCTAGATTGGCAGCGTCCAACCAACCTTTTGGCTTCCCTGGGTTACACTGGAAGAATTGTCTTTGACCACACATAACATACACTAACAATAGCCTGATAAGCTAAAACAAACAAAAAAAAGGCACACACAAGAAATCCCATAATGCTGTAAGAAAGTTTACGAATTTGTGTTGACCTTATTCAAAGCTGTCCTGGGCCTGTGTGGGCCACAGGCTGGACAAGCTTGCTCTAGATTGTGCTTGAGGCAGTCTCTGAATTTTACTGAGCCGTTGAAATGAGAAAACATTCCTTTTTTCAGTTCCAACATTTGGTGGCCCCTGAGTTAGGAGTGCTGTGGTAGGCAGAATAACGCCCCCTCCCTAGGACGTCCCTGTTCTAATAGAGGGAAAGAATACAATTTGCAAAAAGTTGCATATCGTAGGATCCTCTTCTCAGAGATTTTTCTTTTTTGCAATCATTTTAAGGCACAGCTACTTTTTTTTTTTTTTTTTTTTTTTTTTGACATTTTGCAATGGGTGAAATAAAAGAATGGCTTTTAAGACTTTTCCCCAAGAGTAATTTGTGAGGGGATCCTGGGCCGATCTGACATGGCCATGGTGTCATATGTTGTTGCTTTCGTAACTGTTATACACATAAAATGCACTTTTTTAAGGAATAATACTTGAGTTCTCCATCGATTACTAACCATAACGTCGATGCCCGCCAGCCCAGGCAGCATAGGGTTGAGGGAAGAATTACTGGAATGATGGAATAACCACCGGGCACGAGGTCCTCCCGAGTTTGCTCCTTTGTCATTAGTACTTAACAGTTCTGCTGACTTTTCATCCTTTCTGCCAGCGAGCTCCTCACTTACACGACTGAATGTGAAAGCGTGTGTGGAGCGGGGCAGGGTCAGTGCAGGCAGGAGTCCGTTGGCACATCTTTGTGATGTTGTGGGTGGCGATGGTTGTGGTAACAGTGGTCATTTTGTTCTTGCTGTTGCTATTTTAAATTTTTAACTGTTTCTAGGAAATAATTGTGGAGGGACAGCTTTATTTTAGTTCTGGAAGGCAGAAAGGACATAACTAAGGACTCTCCCCAAGGGATATTTTAAGATCTTTACTCCTATGTCAATGTTTATAAAATGGCTTATGTCCTTTTTTCCATGAAAGGTTCTGAATTAAAATAAAATCAAATTCTAGTTTTGAGTCAATGTTCTAGAACAGTGTTTTTTTCAAACAGTGGTTCTGCAGCCCACCTGCTTAAGACTCACCTTGGGGGACTCATGTCAGATTCTAGGGCCCCCCCTCTTGAGATCAGAGCCCAGGAAGCAGCTCCATAATCTCCACCGCTGACCCTAAGACACCTCTGGTTTGACAACCAATCCATAGTTGTAGGCTGGGGATTCTTACAAAGTAACGAAAGAGGAAAACCTATTTCTTTTAAACTGAGACTTCAAGCATGAGACTGAGCTTCTCAACGACCGCCTGTGTTTTCTGTTCTTACACACTCAGCCTGGAGTCTGGGGCAGAAACTGAAAACAGCAGGCGAAGAAAACGTTTTATTTCTTAATGCACATTATGCTTTAACAGCCACCAGACAAACTGTCTCCCTTCCTCTCACGGACCCTGTCCACCAGTAATGTTGGCCTTCAACATTTCGCTATAGCAACATATATAAATAGGTGTCAGACACCTGTACACACGTGCGCACATTCTAAAGCGCTGGGAAGACAGACGGGGCTCCCTCACCGCCGGGGCCTCCCCCACGCTGCCCGAAAGCGATCGCTGGCTTGCTTTACGCGCGACTTTCAGGGGCCTTGGTCTGGCCATTAGTCCCCACTTCCCCAGAGAGAAGTTACAAGGTGGAAACGGGACAGTGTATGTCGAGTGAGGTCAGGACACGCTGGGGACCGTAAAAGAACAGGACTCGGCGGCGCGGGGCTCAGCATGAGACGGTGCTGGGGAGTCACTACTTTCACCCCGTGGATTCAGAGAGCTCGGCAGTGCGGTGTAGGCTGCCATCCAGCCGGACAGTGGCCAGGCAGAGCTGTCCCCGTCAGCAGTGCTGGCGGAGCGCCCGCATCCAGCAGGGCACGTTCTCAGACGTGTGCTTTGTGACGAGAACGGCTGAGGGGCACATATTTGGGGTGTGGGCCAGAGCGCGGGGCTCAGGGTCCTTGTCCCCCTGAGCTGACTGCTGAGGGTAGTGCTGAGGTGGGCAGTGTGCTGTGCTGGGTCCCCTGCCTCGGGGCGGGCAGAAGCCGGGCCACGGGTCCACTACAGACTACTGGCGTTCTGCTTAGTGCCGGGGGTGGGTGGGGGAGACCTTGGCTGAGTTTTCCAGCAGTGGAAGAAGGCAGGACAGGCGCTCCGCCCACACCCTGCCCTCCCGGCCGCTTCTCTGACTCCTTCCAGACCCCCCAGCGGGTGGAGCAGGGCCGAGCTCTCCTCAGCAGATAGGCAGCTGTGTGGAGGGGGGGCAGGCCCACCCCTCCTGCCTTTTTAAGGACCTCTGGTGGCTTCGCTTCTTGCATGGATCCTGGAAGGCAAGGGTCACAAGACTGGAGCGCCGGGCAGGGCCCTTATGGGTTTCACCTGGGGACAAAAAGAAAACCAAGTTGGGGGGGGTTTGTCAGCAGGCCCTGCGGGGGCAACTGAGGCTGGAGTGAGAGCGGAGCGGACAGAAGCCAGGAGCGTAACGAGAGCCTGTTAAGAGGATGAGCGGAGCAGACGCTGCGGTCTGGGGGGGCGACGAGTGCCCCCAGGTTAGAGGAAAGCTTCCCCCCACGGCACGTGGCGAGACCCCTGCTCAGAGCCACCACGCACGGCTGGCGGAGTCCACGTTCCCTCCGCAGCAGCCACTTCACACTCCAGTTCACCGTGGAGCAAAATGGTGGCTCTTGTGGCCTCTCAGGACAAGGAGCACTTTGTATGACACAGGCGCATGTACAAGCAGCCTGTTGTAGGAAGGAGAGGACATTCTGCAGGGAAGTCCCCCTGTTAAGTTTACGTCCCATTTACTCATGGAGGAGAGAAAGGGGCCACATCAGCAGGGACCTCAGAGAGCAGTAAGGTCCAGGGCCACCTCTTACAGATGGGGGACTGGGGGCTCACGGAGACCAGGGGCCAGCCAAAGCCACGGAGCCGGTGGGGGCCGAGCCTGGGATTAGAACTCAGGCCTCAGGACAGGAAGCTTCCAAACCAGGAGAAGCCCCAGCGGGTGTGGGAGGCGGGCGGGTTACCTTTGCTGGGACGGGAATAAGGCTTTACAGAGGCAATCTTGTGAGTGTTCTTCTAAAATGGCTCAGGAAAGAAAGGAAGCATCAGAGAAAAACCAAAGGGAGTTAGCAAGACATGAAAATAAAAAAAGCAGAGTTCAACCAGGGCCCAACCCATTCTCACACTGTGGGGTCAGGACTGTCTCGGGGACAACAGGAATGTTCTGAGGCATATGCTCGGTTGCTTATGGCAAAGCTTTAAAATCCAGGTTAAAAGATTTGAGTTTCTGATTTTTAAGCCATTTCTAACATCTTAAGATTTTCTTCAAAGTGTTTGCTAGGAAATGTGTTAGTTTTAAGTGACTGCAGAGAATGTCTGCTACACACATAAAGTCCGTTCCCTGTACATTTTGGTCTTTATGATCACATTCTATTCTGGGTAAGACCAATGTTTCTCTTTTGTGATGTTGCTTAGCAGAAAAAGAGATAGCAACATAAAATTGCTGTTTTCAGCCTAATAGCGTGCTGCGAAGTCAGTATGTTAGGTTGTGTCTTGCTTTCCTCTTTTTTTTTCACGTAGTAGGACAGCAAACACCAGCCCACATGCGTGGCCTCAGCAAGCCTTCCCGGACAGCGACTCAGAGGCCGGCTGCCATGCACTCTGAGCTCTGGAATCAATGGAATCGCATCTGTCTGCGTCCTGACTTGGCGGAAAAGGAGGGACGACGGGGAAAGCGGGCAGGTGATGGCAGGGGTCAGTGAATGGAGATGTCAGGGAGGGAGCTCCTGGGGGCGGGGTGAGGGGGGAGCTGAGGGAGACGGAAATGAGAAGGGAGCTTCAGGAGGACCTGTACTCCTCCCAGGGGGCCAGGATCTTCTTCTGGAAGGTCAGAGCTGGTGGGGGGATAACCTGCAGACTCTGAAGACAGGAGGCCATGGGCCTGGGGCTGTGGTTTCCTTACCTCCAGATTAGTCCTCGCCTTCTTTAAAACGTCATGTGTCCTGGTCACTGAAACCACAAAACAGGCCGAGGAGGCGGGAGTCACCAGCTGGGCCCACACTTGGCCTGGGTGTGTGCTCCAAAGTGTGTCCTTGTGGCCACTAAGCGCCGGGTCTCCTGCGGCCGCCCTCCCCCGGGCCCCTCCCTCTGCATTCCTGTCTGCTCCTGGTGCAGTAGGTTCAGGACATCACATCAGTCCTCCCCTCCCACCTCTTGGGTCACACTGTCCACCTGCAGCACAGGTGGGAGTCCGGGCCCCGCCCCGGCCCACGTCCTCTGCCGCCCTGGCCTGGGAGCACCCACACTGGCTGAAGATGAACTGCTCCATGCTCGCCTTCTGCTGGGCTGTGGTCTGCAGGAGCCGCTCCTGCTTGGACAGTCTGGTTCTCAGCTCCAGGAGCTCCGTCTTCATGGGCTCCCCCTGTGGGGGAGGAACGGAACCATCCCTGTCAGTCCTCAGAAGGCCTAATGCACCCTGGCCTTTGTGGCTCCTTAGAATCCAAAACCGGGTTCTAGAATCTTCTCAGCTATTTCTGGACTGAACTTCCTCCCTGAGAGCCTTGAAAACCCTCCAGCGGCTGACCGCTTCGGATGAGGCCGCGGGGCCGGGAGCCCCCAGCAGATGGCACAGGCCCACGCTCCTGCTCCTGCTGCTGGAGGAGCCTGGCTCCGGGCCACACGGGGTCACCTGCCCAGCTGAGGCAGAGCTCGGAGCTGGTGCTGACCTCACTCGCTATCACAGTGAGGCTTGGCAGTTAGGAACCTCAGGCCCGAGGAGCCGGTGGGCCGACCTCAAGACCGTGAGAGTCCCCTCCCTTAGTGGGGTCCCCTAAGGTGTCAGTGGCATTGACCTGGAGTTAGAAGCCCTGGGAGGGGACTCTGAAACCTGCCTATCCCAGGTGCCACCACCCAGCGAGGGCAGGCCTGAGACCTGAGAGCCCATGCGGGGTGGGGGGGCTGGTCTCCCCCAGGCCTGACCCAGAGATGCAGATGTAAGTGATGCGCTGGGATTCCAGTGGGCAGCCAAAAGCATCTGGTTGTCTCGTGGTGACATTCTGCGATCCTGCTTGACCTTGGGATCTGGGGTGGGGGTGGGGTGGGGTAGGGGGAGCAGGTGTTGCTGCTTTGACATGTCCCTGAGCTTCAGAATCCTGAACCTTCATGGTTACCAGGGTTCTCATGTGTCTGCCTGCTCTATCCCCTCCCGTTTCCTCTGTGATCTCTCATCCCGGGGGCTGGGGGGGGGGTGGGGTAGGAGGGAAAGGGATGTGTTCAGAACTTCACTGACCGCAGCCACCACAGATACAAAGTCTCCCCCAGGGTCACTGCGCCAAAGTTCCATCTGCCTCAGCTGAGCACTAGGCTCCTGACCTCCAGGCTCTGCAGGGCTGAGGAGGCAGCGTGGTCCCTGGGGGGCCGACCCCGGGATGGACGCTCGCCTCGTACCGCTATGCTGGGTGGCGCGGGGCCACGGGAGCTGGGCAAGGTCGCCCGCCAGAACGTGGTGAGCAGCGAGGCCGACGCCTGTAGTGCGCGCAGCAGGGCGCTGGTGCTGCTCTGGAGCTGCTGGACGCTGTCACTGCCGGGCACCTGGGGAGAGGTGGACGGGGTCACGGATGCGCCTGCACTGCGAGGTCACGTTTTATTGTTTTGAGTGCGGGGCTCAAGCTCCTTGGTGAGTGAGGCTGGCACTACCCGCGAAACCCTCTTCTAACCTGGAAGCCCATCCATCACCTCCGACCTCAGTGGTGACCTCCCACCTGCAAGAATTCATATGATTCCAGCTCCCCTACACCTTCCTTCAGCGTCTAGACCTGCCCCAGCTCCCTGGTCCTGCAGGGGAGCAAAGAAGCCACTTTGGCATTATGATTACTTCGAACCGAAGTTACTGAAGAAAGAGCAAGTGCAGGAACTGCACCCTGAGCCTCTGTTCCCCTGGAAGCAGGAACTAAATCTCCCAGTTGAAGGGTGCCCTCCTGTCCGGGGCAGGGGGCCGAGAGGCCTGCGTGGACACACCCTGTTACTTCTTCACTGCCCCAAGCCCAAACCCTTCGGCTCTCCCAGGTCACCACGCACTGACTGGCTCTTGGTCTGAGAGGTATAAACGCTGCCTGCTTTGGTCACTTCATGGAACCTCGTATCTTTGGGGCTCCCATATGAAATTCAATGTTTTCTCCTGTTAATGTGTCTTATGTCAATTAACTATTAGGCCTGCCAAATTATTAGACTAGAAGGGGAGAAGGAAGAAGTTTTCCTCCCTGAGTTTGGCCCTGGCACCTCCCTAAATCACACCTTAGGTTTCAACTGGGCAGAAGCATTGGTAGCTCTGAGGACTGAGGTGCTGAGTCCTTAACCTGGACGGCTCTTCCCCCCGGAGGACCAGCACCCCCTGCCCCCCACTGTGGTGTCCTGCACACCCAGAGGATGACTTCTCACACTTGTAACACATTCGTCTCTAGCGTGGGGCTGCTGGGGGCGGGGCCTGTCCTTTGTGTCCAGGGGTCTCCGTGGCTCAGATGGGTCGCTTCCGGCTTCCCTCCCCTACTCGGTCCAAACAGGGAACTCCCATGGCTGCCAGGCCTCTCACCCCTTCCACCCACGTGGCCCACAGGGGTGTTAATTCTCCACTTCTAGGCATTTGAGTAAGTGATTCTTCCTGCCCATGGATGGTTATATGCTAGCGGGACAGTGACAGATAATAAGCGACCACAGGGCTCAGCCCAGTGACACATGGATGTTGATGCTCTACTGACACTAAAGAGGCTTCTCTGTGGTTCAGGGGGGAGTATCGAGTCAGCTACATCTGAAGCAGAGGCGAGCTTACAGTGGAGACAGGAGATGGAGAAAGAAAGCCCGACTGGGTGTACATGGCAGAAGTCCCCTTAGCTGTCGGGACATGTACAGCAAGAAAAGAAATAGTGGGGGAAGAAAGGGCAGCAGAAGAGGGGCCCCTGAGAGCTCGGGTGATTACCTCCGTGCCCTGAGCTGCGAGGCCAGGGGCGCTGCAGGCTGACCTCGCAAGAGACGCAACCTTTCTGACCAGCTGCTGGCCCTCTCCGATCTGCTGCCTCAGGGCACTGTAGTCGTCAATGTGGCCGATGACATGGCAGCCGTGCTTGTTGGCAAAGGAGCTGTCAGTAGCATCGCCCTCCAGATGAGGAGGGCCCTTCAGCACTGGAGAAGCATCCAGACCTGGCTCTGAAAGATGAAACCACAGCAGAACAGAACCCACTGTCACTCAGAATCATACCTTCCAGGCAAAGGAGACAGCCAGGAGTGAAGAGGCCAGGGACCAGAAAGGCAGAGGATGCGTGTGGTGTGAAGTCCACAGACGTCCTGGGGACTATAAAGATTTCCTATAATCTTTCTTACATCATCTCATAATGATAAAGTTGCCAGGAGACAACTTTTGTCCTTATTGACAAAGGAAATATTCAGGACAAATATTATGAAAAAAATTTTAAATTTCTGGGTTGAGAAGATGTATGTAGACAAGGAAATTTTTTTTTTTTTATATCTTTTTATATTTATAGAGAGTAATTATTTTATCTTCAGTGCATATTTATTTTTATTTTACTTTTGACAGATAGAGAGAGAGACAGAGACAGAGACAGCTAGAGAACCGAACTGTGGGAACTCCCCAGTTCAGCATTTGGGTCCTGCCTGGGCCGGAGCCGGGATTCGATCCTCGGTCCTCGAGGCCTCAAAGCGAGCGCTCAACCTGCTGAGCCGTCCCGGCTTTCCCTAGACAAGGAAATTAAGCTGGATGCAGAAAGCACTTTGAAGAAGGGACAGATTATGATGCAATGAAGCAACAAAAGAACAAAAGGAAAGCCGTAGGAGGAAGAGAAAAATTGCTAAGTTCAGACCCCGTGTACATAGAGAACCGAAGGATACTCACACACGTAAGTTCCTAGCATCAGCCCCTGAGCCTGTTACTTGTCCTGCTTACCGTGTGTCTCACTGAAGGTGGCCGGCTCTGAGTCAGGAGCAGAGGAGGAAGCGCTGGGGAAGATCAGAGCCGGGTTCATGCCAACATCCCGAACTGGAGGGGAGGCGACGGGGTCTAGGGAGGGAAGACGAGAACACTTTTCAGGAGCGCTGGAACACAGGGCACACCCAGCATACACACATGCACATGCACACGCACACGCAGTCTTCACCAGCAGAGATCTAAGGCAGCATGACGCACCTCTCATGGATTCCTCAGCCATATTGAGAAGCAAGAGCAAATGAACCCCTCAGTTTGGAACAAGGTGTTCCCTTAACTGAAGGATGTTCCATGAGAAAGCGACTTCTAGTTTAAACAATTATGAGGTCTATTTTTCTAACCCCAGTTTTTAATATAATTGTGTAGGTAGTGTCTAATACGATGCCTTGTAACTAAATAAAAACATGCATAAATATGTATGTGTAGTATAAATGCTAAAAATGACGACTCAAGGAACGAATGGATTTATGGGTCACTAAACCCAGCATTCCAATCACCACGCTGATGAGGAGCTAGCACTGGAGAAAATGTAGTCGCGTGAGGAGAACGGGAGACAGAGCCCTGGTGGGTTTCAGATGCCCTTAGCGCCCAGGAAGCAGCCCTGCAGGGGTGGGGTCGCTGGGGCAGCCGGGGCTGAGAGCCTGCGGTCCGGCTCAGGCCCCTGGAGCGCTGGCTGAGCTGGGGGGGCTGGGTCCTGGCCAGGGCTGTGGGGAGGCAGGGAGAGCAGAAAGCCTGGGAGGGGGAGACGTAACTGGAAGTTACAACCATCGTGGCAGCCCGCGTAGGCCAAGCAACCACCCACACTGGCCCAGCTGCTTCTCTGTGCCAGGCACTCACTATGCCGGGCAGTCCACGTACGCTTTCTTATTTAACATCCATGACAATGTGATCAGGGGAGTAACACCTTTGGTTGGCAGATGAGGTCACTGTCTGATCAATGAAAATTGAGCAGAACCAAGAAAAAACAAACGAGGATTAACACGCCCCAGGAAAAGCAGACACGAACTTTGGAAGCTCAGCTTTAGCTAATCCTGAGTGGAAGTGGCTTCTGATTAGAATAAAATTGAGGATATGGCCAAGGAGGTGAGGAGAGATGAATTAAATGCTGTGTCAAAAGGAAAGGAAGAAACGGAAGTAGAAACAAATGTGTCTGCCAAGAGACCAAGGTGTGGGGACAGTATTAACATTCATATTAAAACGGGGGGAAGTGAGACTGATGGAGGATATTGAGAAGAGAAGGCCCCAGGTTCCAATCTGGGGTTAGTTGCTTAGTTCTGTGAGCCTCAGCACATCAGCAAAGGGCTCAATGTCTGAGTTTTCTCGTGTGAAATACAGAGAGAGTAAAACCTGCCCTGCCTTGGAGGAAATGATTTGAAAACTTGTGGTAAGTTTTAAAAACACTCCACAAATACGAGGAATAGATATTAGTACTAACACACAGCTGTTCATTGTTGAGCAGCTCTTTTTGTGTCAGGCATTTGCAAATTATTTCATTTAATGCTCCAGATAACCATCCAAGTGGGTATTATTGTCATCCGAACCTTAAGGAAACTCAGGCTTAAGTACGAGGAGTTTGAACACCTTGGCCAAGGCAGGTCTGACCCAGAATGCCACACTCTCACTCAGGCACCGGATTAGAGCCTTTCTGATTTCGCCCTGACCTTAGGGTGCACGGGAAAGGCAAGACTGTCCCCGACACCCTTTTGCCTCCTACCTTGGAAGAGTGGCTGCTTGTGGCCAGGGTCGGTGCTGGCTGGGAAGCCACAGCTGACGGAGGCAGGGCTGAGGCTGGCTTTGGCGGCTCCCCCATCCAACTGCTGCTCCAGCTGCAGTCGCAGACTGTTGTTCACCTGAATGCTCTGCTCCAGCTGCCCTCTCAAAGCTCGGATCTCAGTGACCAGGTGGCTCAAGTCACTGCTCAGAGGGGCCTGGTGGCAGGCATCCCAGGTGTAGGCTGAAAGAGGAGAGAGGAGAGGCTGGTAGCACTGATCTAAGTATTCCGGAGCATGTGTCAGAACACTCCTCTGTGCACTCCTTTCTGTTTGAGGCTGTCTAGGCTGGCCCTTGCTCATGTCACCAAACTCTGGGCTTTGTGCAAGCGAGCTCCATTCTCTTTTTACGGGGTACCCCTGGCCTGGCTGGGGTTCTTCTGAGACAGAACTCGGCAGCGTTCCCAGGTCTCCACAACTCCCAAGGTAAAGGCCTCACAGGGATTGTAAGCAAGGGCAGGAAGCTCCTGGGGTGGGGGGTGGGGGCCATGTACCGTTCAGTCCCTTCTTGGCAGTGCCGTAAAGCGCCTCGTAGATCTGCAGCTCTGACTGCAGGGACTGGAAGAGCTGTTGCTTCTCCTCACACTGCTGCTGCAGGAGGGCCAGCTTATGCTGCAGCCTGCGGGAGAGGTGGGCGGCTGAGCTGGAGGCCACCACCCCCGGCCACCCCGGGGCGATTAGCATCCTGGCGCCTCAGCCCTAGCTGTCAGCTCAGGGGTGACAAGACCATGGCTTTGATGTTATAGATGTGGAGACAGGCTCAGACACAGCTTGGGGTCCTGTCATTAGCTGTGTTGGCTGCTCCTGTCACGTTGATGAGCAGCGATGGGGTGCATGCTGGGGGCGAGCACCACGCCTGGGGGAGAAGCTGCCCGGGCTGCGGTGAGACTAAGGGCCTGACACTAGCTGGGAGCGCAAGACTGTCCTCTCTGCAATGTCTGACAGGCTGCAGCCCCCGGCAGCAGGGTGGGCCTCGGGCCTCTGGAGTGGAAGTCCTTCCTTCTGCTCAGTCACCCAGACCTCAGACTAGCAGAGGGGGAACGGAGGTGGCCAAAAGGGGCTATTAGCTGTCTTGCCAATATCCCTTCTTCCGAATCTGAAAACGGGGCCACCTCCCTTATCAGGGGGCTACCGCTGACCTGGAGTCTTTCTCCTGCAGGGACAGTCGCTCCTCCTGGAAATGCAAGATCTCCTGTTGCTTCTCCTGCAAGTCCCCCAAAAGCTGCTGCCGGTCCCCCTTCTGACGCTGCAGCTCCATTTCCAGCTCCTGAAGTCGGGCTCGTGAGGTCAGCAGGGCCTCCCTCAGGCGCTCTGTTTCCTGGGAGTGCTCTGGTGAGCAGAACACAGGAGTACTTAGATCTTGGGGACACAGGGCAGCAGAGAGACCAGGCCAAGCATATCCCTCCAGACAAACAGAACTGAGGCCAAAGGCAGGCAGGCTTATGCTGCAGCAGGACGGGGAGGCAAATGGAGCGTGGGCTCACTGTATCCACACGCGCTAGGGCACAGGGACCTCTAGCTTTGCATTGCCCCTGACCTTCTGACTTCATAAGGTCTTCCTGACTCTTACAGGAAACACCCTGGTTTCTGAGGCTTACTATTTCCTAAGTGCTCACAACGCTCTGAGCTATGAATCCATTCTTGAATTTTGCCTTAGTCCACATCAAGATTTCCTGTCTATAGATTTTAGGAGACAGTATTGTCATCACTTTGAAGACTGGGACGTCTGTTCTTTTCTGGGCTTGTAGCATCTCTCTGGTCTCCAGAATTTCTTAAAGATCACTGACAGGGATGCTGAGAATGAAACAGCAGGTGCTGCCCATCCATCGGCTGCGGAGCTCACCCAGGCCTGGCAAACTGTACCCATTTAACTCCCTTACTACCTTCTCACCTGTCAGGTCTAGTCTAGTAGTTTAGAAGTTCTGCCTTCTCTCTTATCTATTAACTTCTGTTATGTTCCCCAAGCAGTGAGTTTTCCTCTTGCATCTTCTTGCTAATTTGAAAAGGTCTGTTAATGTCTTTGTCCTTTTCCACAAGCATTCTTTCATTCTGGCTTAATCCTTTTGCACACTGTTCTTAGTCTTTTAGGGCTATTTAATAAATATTTATAAATAAAAGTAATTTGTTATAGATGATATATTGATTGGATCAAGTCAGTTAACAATACTCAGGTCAGATACACCTCAGGTTACACGGGAAATACCCACCCGTGGATGCCCATTGGTGGAGCTGGCGAAGTTTTAGAGGACATTGTGCTCGCTTCTCCAGACACTTAGTCATGGGGTTACTGAGCAGGGAGGAGCCCTGGGTGTGTGGGTGTTGGGAGGCGGTGAGGAGACATGGGGCCGGCAGCTCAGTACGGGGAGGGACACAGAGCTACAGTAAAGTCTGCAGAGGGTAGACTGGCACTCATGTTCCATTCCCGGTTCCAAATCAGCTGTGAGTTGTGGGAGGTCATACAGACACCTCCTGGTATCCAGGTGGGTAGCTGGGGACCCTGCATACCTGCAGGTGGGTTGGTATGGAAGCGCTGGATTTCTAGAGCTCTGTTCCTGGAGCCTAGGAATCTGAGGGTCCATAGTGGGGCCTCCCAGGGAGTAGCCCTTTCTAGACTGAGAACACCTATGGGAATTTGGGGGCCAGAGGTCTGGGTAGTTCCATCATCTCCACCTCCTTGCTCAGCTTCTCCCACTGGTGATTGGTGTGGCCAGGGGAGAAAGGGACCTGAGAGTGACCACAGTTTGTGGCTTCTGACCACCAACCTCTGGACATGTGGCTCAGCTGTGCCTGCAGGCTCCGGTTTTCCTCCCTCAGTACTCTATTCTCGTTGTACAGCTGAGGGGTGACCTCCAGGCTGGGACCATAGGAGTTAGAGCTGGGTCCTGTCTCAAGAAATACAGGCAGGCAAGTTATACACTTGGGTAACAAGTGCATTCAAACGTTGCCCCTTCTACTCATATATCTTCAGAGACACTGTCCCAACCCAGCAGGGAACCCCAAGGCCTCGGGTCCTGGACCTCATGCCTAGTTTCCGGGTGCCCTTCTCAGTGGTTCCCTGAGTGCATTATCACGTGCCCTGGCGGCAGCCCCCCACAGGAGGCTCCTTCTCTCAAACAGTGGCGGCTGTGCTGTGGGCAGGATGGAGGCTGGGAGGAGAGTGAGGGGGAAGCACCCCCTCCCCACTCTCCTGTAAGTGGCTGGGGGAGGGTCCCTGCCGACCTGGCTGCAGGCCACAAGGGCACAGGGGAGTCAGTGGCAGGGTGTGAGCAGGTTCGGGATGGGATGAGAAGTCACATGACTCTGGGGACAGCCCGTTAGCCCTGCTGTGAGGAAAGCTCCTCTGTCTATGAAGCGAGGCTAACAGCACAGGCCGCCTGCCTAGCCGCAAGCAGAGTGAAGCCCTGCAGGGCCGCCCTGCAGCCCCCGGAGCAGGACCGGAGGCAGGAAGCTCTGGGCCCGCCTACCGCTTCCCCGGGCCGTGGAGCTGAGCCGCTGCTCCAGCTGCTCCCGCAGGCGGTCGTTGATGCAAATGGACTCCTCCAGGCGCTGGCGCAGGTTCCGGATCTCGCCCAGATGCTCTTCCAGCAGGTCAGCCCCTGCGCCACCCCAAGAGGACAGGAGGGAGGAGGGACAGAGAACCCCGGTCACTCGCGGGGCCCACATGGGGGCTGGCGCTTGGCCAGTGGCCTCTATGAGATCGCTCCACATCACCTCCTTCTGCCAACAACATCCTCTCACATGGGCACCCAGGAACCCAGGGCCCTTGGTTTAATGGGTAAGCTGGCTTCCAAACCCAGGACAGCCCAGTGCAAAGCAACCCATGGGTTCCCCCCGTACAGGGCTGCACGTACGGACGTTTCAGTGGACGTGTACAGTCACCTGTGTAGCTGGTGAGGGTGAGGGAGGTCCACGGGGCTGAGAAACATAACTGAAGGCTGTGGACAGTGTCTGCCCAGTGCCTGGAAAAGTGTGGCCACCTCCTGAGTGTGACTTTGAGTGTTGCAGGGAAGGCCTCACTCTACCCTGATACCTCTCCTCTTACTGATACTGGACTGAACCTTATTGAAGGGAGCAATGAAGAAAGGAAGGAAGGAGGGAGGGAGGGAGGGAGGGAGGGAGGGAGGGAGGGAAGGGAGGAAGAAAGGAG
>PVKE010024190.1:0-23999 GCA_004027555.1 Craseonycteris thonglongyai | reverse complement strand
GCTCACTTTGCAGCACCGGGGACTGAGGATCGAGTCCCGGTCCCGGCCTGTGCGGACCCATGTGCTGAGCTGGGGAGTTCCCCCAGGTCAGTTCTCTCTCTGTCTCTGTCTCTGTATCTCTCTCTTTCTCTCTCTCTCTGTCAAAATAAAAATAAAGTTTAAATCAGCAGTGGACTGTTAAAGGACTGTAACATCTAGCAACAGCTAGTCTACATATTATTTTTTCAATAAAAGAGAATTTAATCAAAAGCATTAGATTTTCCTAGAAGGATGACTATAATTCAAACTAATATTAACTAGATTCCCTCCATTCCTTGCCTTGAAGTGGAAGCTGAGTGAAAATAGGATTTCCTCTTTCCTGAACACCCGGTAGTGCTTCCTCAGACTTCCTTCACTGTTTCTTCCGCAGAGCCTCTCACCTCCTCTAGTTCACCTACATGCAAGACTAAGCTGGTTCCTTTACAGGTGACAATGAGAATTACCAAAATGGAGTACACATAATCTCAGCCTTATGTGTCTGTGTGTAATGACACAGACACGTTGTCATGTGTATCTGTGACTTAAAGTGCATCCACAGTGAGTGCTGCTCTATCCTCCCATCCCAACCCACACCCCCAACTGCATCAAGCCTTCCTCTCTTCTTTAAAAAAAAAATCTACAGATTCAAGGATGAGAAGTGACTAGAAAACAGCATGTAACATCTGAGGAAGAAACACCTCCCAAGCAGAATTCACCTGCGAGTCCATTTGCTCTACAACACATTCCCTCTGGCCACATTTTATTGTCAGTTTACTTTTTTCACGACTACAGGAAATAGTCACCATTCCAGGTTTATTCAGCTGACCCAACACTGTCTCCCGAAACCCGTAAGTAGGCTTAAAGAACGGAAGGTACGGGTGAGGGGATGCTAATGCTTTACACACCCGTGGGGAGTAGAGGACGGAGAATGGGATGTGGCGGTAACTACAATACTGAGCGGTGACAAAGTGACCTGCGAGACGTAGAGACGAATTCTGCCTATGTCACAGCTGTGTCTATACATGCTGCTTTCTAAAACATAAAGGGTCAAGACTCTGTGCAGCTATCCCAGGTGATGAGAAGGCCAAGTGCCGGGGGCACAGAGCACATGAATAAACAAAAGGACACAAGAACAGTGGCTTGCGCCTGGGGATGGAGTAGCCTAAATGGAGCACAGCTCATGGCCATGCCCTTGTTCAGGGGAAGTGGGGACTACAGATAGCTACTACCACCACACAAGTGGCACCCAATTCCGATTTAGTATCTGGCCTAACCAACAGATTCCAGTCATGACCTCAAAGGAATGTCAGTGTCCTTATCATGAAATCCTAATACATAGGAATGCTGTAAGGATTTAAGTGAGTTGATGTAACAAGTATTTAGCCAACAAAGTGTAACAGAGTGGGAAAGAGTAAGCACTCAATAAATATTAGTGTTCATGCTGCTGTTAATCATGATGAGGAGGAGGAGGACTTCCACCATAGCTGAAGGTTGCTCAAGAAATTAGAGTTAGAGCTTAACATTGTGATGCACGACTTTACAAGTGGGAACTTTCAGAAACTCTGAACAGTGATCAGCCCCATTTCCTACCACCCATGCCCCCGGAGTTCTATGTGATATATAGAAACCAATAATAAGCATCTAAGTTAGAACCTAAAAGGGAACAAGAATATGCCCAAAGAAAACCAAAAGGGCCTTTACTTAAGGCAAACAGGAAAAACAAACAAACAAACAAAAACCATGCCTGCTAAAGATCAGTTAACTTATCTGTTTTACAATAATTTAAATGAAGTATTATTTTGGAATTTCAAATATCGTATGACACTGAAAAGACATAAAATTAGGAAAATGTACAAGGCCTTCCATTTGTGTTTAGAAAATTTCAAGTTTCTTTTTTTAAACATGAATGAAAAATGTTACTTAAAAATATGTTCAAAATACAGGATTATTCATTAGGGGGCGCTAAATACCTAAAAATAAGTTGTAATAAATTTTGAAATTTCTAAAATGCATCCTTTCATAAATATGGGTATCATCATTTTTCACCTACCTTGGTTTTTATGTTAAACTCACCTCAACCAAAATTTGAGAAACAGCTATGTGCAGTTTATGAATCCTTATAATACTAAACTAAAAAGAAATACATTCTGGATACTTTCTGTTTTTAAAAGAAAGGAAAATTATTTTAACCTTGGAAAAAACTACCACTTTTTTAAGTTAATCTTTATACTTCTTTTTGCTCCATTAACAAGTTAATGTCAACTTCTGAAAATAGGGAACCAATTTATGAAACATTCTTAACATCTTTTAAGGGAGAAAAAGAGATATTTTAGTGGCAACAGGGAAAAATGGAAAAATTAATTATTGTAACACAGTTACAGTTATCTTTACCTTTATAAGGCCTTACCTCATCATAAAGGATACCATCAGGAGTCTAAGTGGCCTTGAGGAAAAATTATACTATTAATAACAGCATGTACTGCCCAAAATAACTCTGAATTCAGGTTAGTTTCTTTCTTTTAAGTGTATTATGCTAAAGCTCAAACTACTTTCTATATTTACCAGGGTCATTCTGACTTTAATTCTTAACTTTAAAGTTTCTCATCTCCATGTAGATCTCAACCTATAGACTGTGCTTGTAGATAAGAATTTGATTCAGATTATTACTGTATCTAAAAGAAATGTTTTAAAATGCCCAAGTTAGGTGTCACGACAACCTGAGATTGACAGTGAATCAGTACATAGGTCATTCATTCACATGATCTATGTATCCATTCAAGAGGCACTTATTGAGCGCCTCCTACGTGCCCAGCACCATTCCCACTACTGGTGCTCAGCAGTCCTTCAAAGAAAGCCCCTGCCCTCCCCGAGTTCACATTCCACAGAAGAGCGAAAACAGATAAGCATAAACCTGTGAGAAGATAAAAAGTAAGTAGGGATGGGTGGGAAGATTGAAACTATGCAAATAAAAGGTGGGCAGGGGCGGACTCTCGTGACAAGGCGACATTTGCAGAAGTCTGAACTAAGTGACATAAGGAGCCATATAGAGGGAGGGGGAACTGAATATATGGTGACGAAAAGAGTTGTACACCCGGAACCTATGTAGTTTTTACTAACCAATGTAATCCTAATAAATTTAACGGTTAAAAAAAAGAAGAAGAAGCCATGTGGATGTTGGGGGAGTTATTCTAGTCGGGAAGACCTTGTAGCCCAGAGGACCCGGGGAGAAGAGCGCCTGTGTGTTCAGGAAGCAGAAGGAGAGCCATGTGGCTGGACTAGAGTGAAGGGAGGAAGAAAGGATGGTCTGACAACTGGGGGAGGGGGATGCACACTGCAGCAATGTGGATTACAGTAGACTGAATTCTATTCTGAGCTGGGAAACCACTCTCAACTTTGCTACTTCCGTCTGTTCTTCTAACAGCAATGGAAGGCTGTTTCACACTTCCTTTGGTAACCACTATGTAATACGTAAACAAGGTGTTCATCAATAAACGATTCCATGACTTTACATCACAGTGTTTGATAAAACCTACTCTGTTCGTATTTCTGGATCGCTGTGACAGGAATGACACATGGCACTGAAGCGAGACACAAAAAAGTCGTAGCGTCTGTGATAGGACGGCGTGTCTTCTTCAATATTTGCAAACTTGACAAACTAAAAAATACAATATGAATAAATGTGTTATCACATTTTTGAAAGTGGGGACCAAACAAACACATTTACTTCATTGTGACATTTATAAGAAATATCCAAATAAGCAAATGGAATGTACAAAATATCATAAATGCCACAAATATACAAGAGACACTTTTTAATCATGAGCTTTAGAAAGTCAAGGACATAGCATTATAAATATGACACATAACTTGCTAACCCAGTTCCTTCTGAGTCAGTGAGCTGGCTGCCCAGAGGCAAGGTCTTACTCCATGCGGCAAGCGTGTCCCACCTGCGGCCCAGGACGGCTCTGAATGCGGCTCAGCATACATTCTTAAAACATAAGATTTCTTTGCACCTTTTTATTTTTTTAGCTCATCAGCTGTCATTAGTGTTAGTGTATTTTATGTGTGACCCAAGACAGTTCTTCTTCCAATGTGGTCCAGGGAAGCCAAAAGGTTGGGAAGCTCTCCTTGAAAGCTTGTCTGTATTTCCTAGACGCTGGCTTCAGTGGTGACCTCAGGCCCAACCCACAGGAATTTTGTTTCTTAATTGTGGGTAGGATATCATCCTTGACAGTTGTTACATAACAAATGAATGAATACTATTCATTTATACATATAGGATGGGAAAAGAAAAGGGGACATAAAGTGAAGGAAGCATAAACTTAGTAGAGGAGAAAACTATTGAGATGGGTAAAATTCATTCTACCACCTTCCTAAAGATAAAAAAAGGAACTATCCATATGTCTAGAAAATTTTAAATATCCTACATGAATCACAGATTTGGCTCTAAGATTCCTTAATATGAACTATCTCTTCTCACTAGCTTTCTTATTCACTTGGTGATTTATTAATTCTGTATACTAAATAGTCTAAAGCAATAAGCTGTTCATTTACTTTCAAATTTATACATATATATATATATACATATAACTACATATATACACACACCTGCCAGGACATAAGTTGATGGCTTTAAAAGTCTATACCCAAAAGAAGTATTCAACAACATTTATTGATACTCTCCTGGAAACACAACTGCTCCTTATGACTGGTTGGTTCCAATATCCCAGATTTCACAACGAGCAGCAGGAAAAGCCAGAGACAAAGTGTTCCAATCATCTCCGTCCATACAGGTTGTCCAAGTGCCCTGACCTTTACAGGTGAAGACATTCTCAGAGTCTTTTCTGTATATGCTAATTACCTTGAAAATAGTTAAGAGAATAGTTTACTCACAGAATTAGTTCCAAGAACTTGAAGCTTTGGTTCCCCTGATTCCAACAGCTTTGCTACCATATGAAGAAAGCTTTCTACAAATGGCTTGATGCTTTGAGAATGGCAGGCCATAAGAAGTTGGTCCAGTGCCTCCATAGCAATTAAAACATACCTAAGTGTAAGAGGAAAATAATGTCAAAGCATTGCTAGCTCTCTTAACTCTCTCTGCTCTTCACTGGAAGAATTAATATAAGTTTATTTAAATGCACAAAACACAGAAAGGCAAATTTAGTGGTTTCTAACTGGAATCTTAATTCTCACAAGCAGAAATGAGCTTAGGTTATAAAATAATCCTCATATTGAAGTGTACATAACTATACTGTACATTAGAGCTTCCTTCATATTAGTTTTGTGTATATTTTTCTTTGTAAACATGGATATTTTTATTTTTCCAGACTTTTAACCACATTTCTTTGTATCTGACCCCAAATCGTCATTATAAACAATGTGCCTAAATTTCTAAACTAATCAATTTGTACTTGAAAATGTGAACATATAGAACATTAATGGCAACAACAGAATAAGGGTCTCATAAATGTTACAATTCCTCAGATTTTAAGGCTTGTACCAAAAATTAAATGTAAGAGTTAGTTAACTTTGCTTCAACAATGAATTATACAAAGTTCTAAGTGGTAACAAAAGTGAAACAGAAAAAGCTAATATATCACTTGCAGGATGGAGTACTCTAAGAAACTAGGATCATAAAATGACAATATAGGAAAGTATTTGCAATCCAAATGATCCAAGTTAATACTGTTCAAGCACAAAGAAAGGATTTATTTACAGCTAGTTTTGCATCCTGTACCATTCCAAGTCAGCATTGCATCTTTTGAACTTAGCACCTAAGCCTAACATAGTTCTCTTTTGTTACTCATCTGATAGGTACAACCGAGGTTGTGTTAAAAATCAGCTGGTTAACAGCATCTTTCTCTTTGTTTTGAATTTTAAGATTGGTTTTTAAATTATAGTACTGCACTAACAGACTAAGGGAGTACATTTCTATTTCCATTAGAGACATTTCAAAAATGAAGGGTCACTTGAGCGAAAGACAACTCCATTAACTAACAGGATCCTTAAACTCTGACCACCAGGCAAGTCATAAAAGCTGCAGCATCCATATGGTATTATACATTTCCGTCTACAGTAGCACAATGCTTTACCCTCACATATCACTTTTTGCCTGATGAGATGGCAAAATGATTTATAGGATGATTTAGCCCGAAGAACTTTCCAATAACACGATATAAGTAGCAATTAGTTTCCTTACCCAGAGCGGTGCCTGACAACATCCCTGCTCAACCTTTCAGCCAGGTAAGAACCAATTCGATCTAGTTTCTCTGGAGCAGATACTGCATAGAATGTCAGTTTCTCCATATCAGCTTTGACAAGGCCATCCTAAAACAATAATATCAACAAGATAAACATGTGATCTATATTCAGGCTTACATTTTTATATTTCTAAGTATTGCTTGCTTCATGTTTCTCCTTTTTGGATTAGTGATTAATCCATATTTATGCTGAATCATTCTAAATACAGATTCCTTTGTGATAATATTCACCATTCCGGGTATGCAGAATTCTCAAAAAGTTGAAATGTTCCATTTAGGCAAAGTATTTAAATATACCTTCATAAGCAATGAGTTACTGACACCCTCTTATACAGAAAAAATGATTTCAAATAAAATGTTTCAATCTAACATTTTAAATGTTATATTGTTAAGTCTATTATGCTCCTTTACATATACAACAGTGAACTTTAGCTTTTTTTAGTGACTAAGAACTTGAAAATACAAAGTTTTCTTGTAATTAATGAGTGAAAGAGTATTAAGGACTATATGAACCTATGTTTGGCCAATGTATTAAAACAGCAACAGCAGGTCCCTGATTTGGGCTGTCAAACCATCGTTTGCCTCTGCCCTGTCAAAGGTGGCATGCAATTAGTTCTAGTGATTACCCCACCCTCATATAACCACGAGTTAATCATCACTCAAATTCTTGGTCACATGCAGTCCAAGCAATTAAATGCTGCTTAGCATTGATGCAAGAGGCAGGAAGGAAGACAGACAAACTATGCTAGATGGTGAATCTACAACTAAAACTTTAATAAATGTTCTTCAAAGTCAGCTGGCCCCTCCATGTTGTCTGTTTATGTCACCACTTCTCCAGTGGATCAGCGGTCGTAGTTTGTACCTACTGCTCTGCCACCCCCTCCCTGACATCAGATGGTTCTTCTCCTGAGAAGATGGAAGCCATCCGATTAGCATTCACCAGCTAAAACACCCATTTCCTCAGTGCCTTCTAGACCAGTGCTTCTTAACCAGGGTGACTTCAGCCCCAGGGGCAATGTCTGGAGACATTATGGGTTGTCATAGCTGGGGGAAAGGGTATACTGGCATCTAGTGGTAGAGACCCAGGGTGCTAATAAACATCCCACAATGCACAGGAGAGTCCCAATAGCACAGAAGTATCTGGATTTACATGTCAGTAGAACCTCAGTTAGAAAACGCTGCCCAAGGCAAAGGCGCTTGGTGAGAGTGGAGACCAGATCTGCGTTCACAGTTGTATTCTTAGCATTTCGTACAAATCCTCTGGCACTAGTCCCAGATTTCTGATGAGTATTACTTAAATTTAGGAACTATTCAGACAAAAGAACATCACTTGTCCACCTTTGTAAATTTATGCCTAATCTATGAAAAAGATATGAAAATTGGACAAGTAAGCATGGGTCATTTAAAAGTAAAAGAAATAAATATAAAACTAGTAGTGCCCATGGTGAGATTTAGGGGGAAAGTAGAGAAATGAAAGGAGGGAAACCTTAGGGAGGTCAGCAGGGGGGAAGGATGGGCCAGCAAAGAGAAGGATCAGTAGATGTAGATCACATTACTTTTGGATCTTCAGGGAAGATGTTGTCCACCAGGCGTTTGTAGCGAGGACGCAAAGCAGAGCAGCAGCAACACACTCCTGTCAAAAGAGAACAGAATCACAAAGCCCACCGATTATTCACATTGCACACTGACCTAGAAATTCAAGTTTCTAAATTCTAATGGGTTATTTAAAATAAAGGGAAAGAATTCAAACTGTCACAAACAGAAAAAGTCACGCAAATTCAATTACTGATTAAGAAATAAAAAAGTTAAATGTCTTCTCCCCACCCCAAAGACAGCAGGTCAAAATGAAGACACTAATGAATTATGCCAAAGCTCCAAACCAAATTGTTTGGGGGCACACACACACCCACTGAATTCAGCCTATAAAGCAAATACATAATTACATCCCCCTTCACCTCCTTTCTGAGCTCATCTCCTACTACTCTCTGTACCCCTACCTCCAGCCCTGCTTACCCTCACTCCCCATTCCCCCTGCCTGACCCAATCCACTCAACTGCAGCCACAATGGTCTTAAAATGACAGCTCACCCCTAGCATAGCTGGTGAGAACAGATAATATATTTATCTACATGATGATCACATAAGGAATGACAACAGAGGGGGAAACAAACTCAAAAGCAAGCTCAGAAATTTCAAAAATGCTGGAAGGCTGCTCTATTCATTTTTAGTTGGTGCCTTGGAAATAGCAATAGACTTGGAACCAGAAGACCTGGGCTCACTCCAATTCTTTCACTTAAGTGACTCCATGACCTTAGCAAAGGGATATTAGCTATTAATATGTGGAAAGAGGGGGTGCTGGGATGGCTCAGTAGGTTGAGCACTTATCTTGCAGCCTCAGGGTCCAAGGATCAGATCCTGGCCCTGGCCTGTGTGAATCCATATGATGAACTGGGGTGTGCCCCCAGTTCAGTTCTCACTGGGGCAAGCTTCCCATGTAGGAGGCCCCCAGCTCACAGAGGCGTGCCTCCCATGCAGGAGGCCCCGAGCCCGGTCCCCATCCTACACGGCCCAGAGTCCCTGGCCCTGTTCCTGTCCTGTGCAGCCTCAGACCCACCTGTGGAGTGAAACTATATCGAAAACTAATGATGTACAACTATAAAGACTGCTCTGGGCCCTCCCTTCTCTCTCTGTCTCTCCCTGTCAATAATAATAATACCGGTAATAATAATAATAAATATATATATATATATATATATATATGCATATATACATACATACATAAACATATACATATATAAATAAATAATTATGTTTTGGGAGAGGGAACTGTTTTCTTGTCCTGCAAAGTGGTAACTTAAAAGGAATGGTGGTCTTGAACCATTATAACATTATTGTCATGATTTATGAAACCAAGTTATGTATGTCTCTGGGTAAGTATGCATTTGTATGTATTTAAAAACAAAAATATGAGATGAGAGCATAGTTGAGCAGGAAGTTAAGAGGACTGGGATCTAAGCAGACATCTTCTACTATCTTATCAAGTAACATTATGCAAGAGACAACTGCGCCAGGTCTCACTGTGCTCATGAAGTATGCATCGTTCATGCATGCAGTCATCTACCAAATGTCAACTGAGTGCCCAGCACAGGCCAAAAAGGGTAAGACTGAGTCCAGATTTGCAGTAGAATGGAGCCATTCGATAATGATAAAACATGACAGTTAGGATTTATACAGCAATCTTTAGTAATCATAAAACATAAATACACATGCATATCTAATGTATACACTATTTAACCATGTCTTACAAATTAGTAAGGTATTTCTATAACACTTTACAACAGTGGGAACTGTAGCAGAACTGACTGCGTCACTTACACAACAGCAATGGCTAGGTGAGACTCCAAGGTCTAACTCTACAACCCACGCTCGTTCCACAACACACAGTTAGTGGTCAAATCAATCAATATCCAAATATTTCATCTGCATCTACTAATACAAGTATAAAAGACATAAGATCTTTACACTTGAGAAGTTTATAAACTGTTTTAAAAGACAGTGAATAATTCAGCAGTATATACTTAGGCCCTATATGCTGATAACATAAAATGCTGTCCATTGTTCAGGATGTTTTCTACTTTACTGTAAGAAAAAAATTCCAAAGACTCCATTAGGGGATTTTTCTTTTTCAGATTAACTCCAAAATACCTGAATTTTTAAAAAAGAATTCTGTCCAAAAGTGAAAACACAGATCTGATTATTACAAGGAAAAACAGGAGTAAAAGCCAAATAAACAAAAGTCATATTTCTGTTTCTCCTATACCTTATATAAATGTACTGCAGATAAATGTTAATACACTGAAATAAATTAAAATAAAGTATGTTTTGAGTCATTAACTTATACAGGGCACTGAGATAGGTATTACAACAATGAAAGAAGCTTATAGTCTGATAAGATTAAGATAAACACTTTGCTAACACTAATACAAGGCCAAATAGTAAATTCAAATTGCTAACATGGCAAAGAGACTGGCGATGGAACTAAAAAACAAGTCTCAGTGCTTCAGGTTTCCCATCAGAATAGGAAATTGTGTTATTGTCAGTAGTTAAGAAAGGATTCTTAATAAGCTATGAAGTTTTGCATACAATAACATTACAATTATTTATATATATATATATATATATATATATATATATATATATATAAAATCTTTTAGTGTAAAAAGGCTTCAAAAAAACGTGACCTTGGAATATACACGAGGTCCAGTTCCCACTTCCAGAAAGCATAGGTCTACTGGGGCGAGAGCCGAGTAAAAAGGCAAACGCTGTGCCAGCAGCGTGGAGTGTGGAGTCAGACCTGGGGTCCTACCCAGGTTTCTCCGTATCCAGGTGGGTAGGCTGGTTACCTTTTCTCACTTCGCCCTTGTTTCCTCACCGGGTCATACAGGTGTACCCGTGCCCTTTTCATATATTGGGAAAATGAAATAAGACGGTGCATAAAGTTCTTATTAAGGGTGTAACGTACAGTAAGCATTCAGTACAAGGTAGCTATGACTAAAATGCAATAAGAGAGGGACTACAGCAGCGGTAAGCAGAAGGTGCTTGAGGGCCCTTGAGGTAGTGCTGCGAACAATGCAAAACCCTTGCTGTAAACTGATCATCTAAACAGCACAGCAAACTTTACCGACGGTTCACAACAAGCGCTCAATAACAGTATCAGTACCAGTGGGCGCAGCTGTCACTTTATGAACATGTGTGCAGTGCTATACTGAGTACTCTACGGCAGTACTCCTATGGCAACTCGCTGAGGAGGTCATCATCTTCTCTGATAAAGGAGGAAACACAGGCTTAGGGAGGTCCATTTGTCCCATCCCAGGCTGGTAAAAAGAAGAGCTGAGATTCTAACGAGCTCTGATGACTTCAAAGGGTAATTACCACACTAAATCCAAGTTCCAAACGATTCTAAATGAGTTCAAACATTAGTGTCCCACTCACCAGGACCAATGAACAAGACAGCAGCAACGAGTCTAACAGATGAGGAATGAAAGCACTACCGTACAGGAAAATAAATGATCACAGCGAGTTTCTCCAAGAGGCCCCAAATGAAACAAAACAAAACACGTTCCTGACCGCTTACTATAAGCGAGAAGCTACCAGCTACAGAGAGGATACATGAAACCAGGCTTAAAAGTTCAATTTACTCAGGGTTCTATAAAAATGAGAACATGTTGAAAATAATATAAGGTTAAAATGACTGTGGCAATAGTAACCACAAAAGAAGTAGCTATCAACTACTTTAAATAAGAGAGCACTACTTATAAACATCCGAGAACAAGTAAAATGAAATTGCTGGACCTACTCAGGCAGAAATACGCAGCCGACTCCCTTGTCGCAGTCAGTCCGTAAGGCTCCTGGAGCTCAGCTGTGGGCACCTGCACGTACTCTTTCATGTTGTCGGGGACTATTCTCCAGGCGACCTTCCTGCTTCTAGCTCTTGTTACCGTCTGTCCAGGAAGCGTAGAGTTCACTTGACTTGTAATTAATTAGCAGAGGGCACTGATGTACTGTAACTTACCCAACTTGTTGTTCACATCAAATATAAATTTATCAAGAACTTGATAATATCCATATCAAATTCTGGTGGCAAGGCCAAAAAGCTTAAACAAGGTACTATTAAAGTACTTGTATGGCTAATGTAGTAAAAGTAGATTTTCATAATATTTAAATAAGAAAATAAACCTACTTATACCCTTTTTCCTTAAGCATGCCTTTAAATCCTCCTCATCCTGGCTTCTGATCTCCTCCAACAAATGCCTCACTTTTCCATCTCTTCCCAACAGTCTCTTTTCCAAAGGAAAAAACAAAAGGCTAAGCACGTCACAAGTAGCCCCAAGCAACCGGCAAGTCTAAATAATACAAATTCTTCCCTTAAATGTAATTCCAGCACATAGAGAAATCCACAATTCCCCTCCCACAGCATGTGGAATTCAGAATCCTGCATACGATACACTTTGGAGGAGAAACACAAAGTCTCAAGTGGGATAACTGAAGTATGGAAAAATGGAGTAGAAGAGATGGAAAGAAAAAAATGATAACAAAAACATATATACATGTATAAGTGTGCCAGGTCGTAAGGCATAAGGCTCTCTTGAGCCTTAGTAAACAGGAAAATCCTTCTACCTATCTCTCAGGCTGAGGAGTGCTAAATTAATATGAAAATTGTCTGGAATCTTAAAAGACATTGATATATTTTAGTAAGTTTGCATACTCCTAAATTAACCATTTCTTCTTTAAAGATATCCCGAGACAATTTCTTCTCTTCCGCTCCCCTAACATCTTTCTCATGTGGATTCACTAACACCCCGAGTCCTCACCTCACACAGGTATGAGATGCACTAACTCAAGGCTCCTCCTTTGTTGGTGAGGTTTAGAATTAATTTCCATCTGTCCTGACCCCTTCACAGAAGGACCTGAGTAGAGGCACTAGAAACCTCATGGCTGAACTGAGAGGAGTGTGGGTCAGGTGCAGGGGCACACAGAGGCCCCCGGAGAATGTCCCTTAATTCCTAGTGGCTGGTCTACCAGTGAGCACTCCTAGTTTGTGATAACATCTGCTTTCCTATGCAGCTCTGTAAGCTTGGGGGACTGAATAAGTAATATAGACTCCTTTTTAAAAACGCTATTATAGTTTCAACTAATTATATTACCCAGTGATAATTTAAATTTAACTGGAAATAGTACTATCTCCAGTGTTAAACTATTATTAAACTATTAATGTCTCCATTATTAAACACCACCATGACCAAACTATCCTTTAAAAGAAACTAACAACAACAACAAAAAAATTGACTAATACTGTCACTAGAGTTGAAGAATGCTTAGATCCTATAATGAGAACCATTATGACTGGATTAGGCTTGTATCATGCTCTATAAAAGCAGAAAGTACTAGTATCTATACCTGCTACCCAGCAATATTATCTCAATTAATTCTGAACTGTAATATATTAGGAGTCCGCTGGCATATTGAGGGCTCACTGAAGTCCATACAGTACTTTTAAATGGGAATGGCTATGATTACTGGGTTTTAGTCATTATACCTTCACTGTATACTCGTATTTCTATCACAGCACCTGTAAGAATTTATTGTACTTATTTATATACACATCTGTCCTTACAATTAGAACATAAGTCACTCAAACATAAAGCCCATATACCTTATTCACTGTTGTACATGTCTAGCATGTAGCAGACATTTACAAAAATGTTCTCTCACTAATGAATGTAGACCCAAAGTTCACTGGTGGATAAAATGAATTTAATGTCTGCCCTAATATATCCTATAAGAATCAAAATAATGAAGAAGAAAGTACACTGTGCACTAAATAAATGCCAGAACAATATGAATTCTCCAACACCTTAGATGGCAAGGTCAAATGAATCACTTTAATTAATGGCTTATTTTTAGGCCTAGCTGAAGCCATTAGCTATCAAGGTGAAAAGAAACAGATTGTTTTTCTATCAGAAGATTTTAAAAATTCATCCCATCAAGAACTCTAGTTCTGTGGTGTCCAAAACCCTTCAAGAATTTGCATTACATATATTCTCTTCAAGGTTAAAATTAAAAGTCAAGTTACTCATACAGTTAATGTCAGAACATATTTGCTTCATACAAGTAAAAAGATTTAGTAATATTACAGTTCTATTTACTGTACGAAATAATATCTAAACAAGTACGAAATAATGAATATCTAAACATTTATAGATACTATATACATATGCATATGTTATATAAAGCCTGTAGTATGGGTGTTATTCCTGTACTTTGACACACGTGTACAGGGCACTGTGCTAAGAACAACCGGGTATTAAAAAGAAATTATCTATTTGAAAAGACAAAAGTTTACTAACTGAATTTTAAAATAACATTTGGACAACATCTGAAGACAAGGGATAGCCAATGTCAACAGCATTTCAAGCTCAAGTGGAGAGAGAGGTCTTAGGAAGGACAAAGAACTTGAGCTGTGGGCTCCCCTGAAGCATGAGTAAACTGAACTTTAAGAATAAACTGGGGACAGTGAAGGACAGTGACAGTCAGAAGGGACAATGCAAGCATCAGCAAGGAGGAGGGCACAGGGAAAAACCAGAGCTTCGGAAGAAAGGATCGTAGTAGGGGGCACAAAAAGATGCATCAAAAGCATTTGGGGACTATTAGGGGATCAAAGAGACAGGAACAAAATAATCTTGTCTGTAGGGAAGTGTTCCTTGTAAAAGGGTTTTAATCCATTAGAGGAGTATTTTATTACATGATTCTTTCCACACGTTATTCTATACCTTCTCTCCTCTCATTCTCAATTTCACTGCTTGTTCTTTATTCCCAGGCACATAGACAGTATGGAAAAGAGAAGAATAACAAAGGCAGGCAATAAATGGAACAAAAGCGTCAATTCTGTTTTAACGGATGGTCTATCCCACTGCATTGCAGTACTAGGCTCTACTGTAGGCATTACACAGACAAATCTGTTACACTTTTCAAAACTACACTGACATACAGTCTGTAGGGGGGAAAACCAGCTTTTTTTCTGTCACTAGTGTTTGGTCTATATAAAAATACTTAACATCATTTTTTCTTCCTCAACTCTTAAAATTTTTTTAATAGAAAAATATGTATTACACATTCACCTACTTACAATGTCACTTCAAAGATTTATACCTAGACTTTACTGCATGCTATCATATTTAACTGAAAAATTAAGTAAACTCTCCATTAACCAGAACTCAAGCAACCAGGTTATCGAAGAGCCATTCTGCCAGCTGCTCGAGAGTGCTGGTTGCTTGAGAGCCAGTTAACAACATTTATCTGGCACCTACCAATCCCCATGGGTGCCGGTTAACTGAGAGTCTACTGTATTACTCAGCAGAATTACCTAAGAACAAGAACAATAAAAACGTACAATAACCCTGGCTTTTAGAATATACAATGCTGAAAGATTGCACGTGAAAACCTTCTGGAGTCATCACAAGGAAAAAAACTACTGCAAATACTAAAATCAGAAAAAAATATAATTCTCTAGTCATTTCATCTGATTTGGCTTAGTTTGCAAAACAAATGAGAAGCCATCCAGTGGATGACACAGAAACCAGAGCTGCACCCAGGAAAGAAAAGGACTCACCCCTCTGTCCCCACCGTCAGGACAGAGCCTGTGCTTCATCCGCACGTCTAAGGCCTGTCCCGGACCTGGGTCTGTGCACAGGTGGCAGACCTGGAAGGGCAGACTGCACCCCTCTGTCCCCATCTCCTGGGGTAAGTAATTAGACGGCGCAGATCTGAAAACGAAAATAGTATGCGATTCCCTTTTTAATTTCATATATAAAATATTAACTAAATGTCCTCTATGATAATGTCAGTAGTACTATTAAGAATCATTACAAAAGGAATGACATTTTCTCCATGTGTAATTGTTTTTTTAAAAAGTGTATGAGCAATAAATTTCCTCTTGAATATAAGCCATGTTGGAATTATATTGAGATTTACTTTGCACAATTAAAAATTAATATATTTGAGGGGAGAGGAAAATTACGTAGTGGTAGAAGGAAAATTTAAGGAGCATGATTAAGACAGAAAAAATAGAGGAAGAGCAAAAGGCAAGTCAGACTGTGTAGAACTTAAAATGGAACTGAGAAAGTAAGATACTAAGCACTTATGTTCTAAAAGTCCTATTCAAAAAAGTCTAACAAAAAAAAAAAGAATTTACTTCTCCTCTTCAGAAGGAGAGTGAACGCCCAGCTAGGGAAACAGTTGGCAGTCATTAAGGATTCTGACAGTTTCCATCTCTAGAGTGTATGTCCACAAAATAATCTTTGGAGCTGTCTATAAAAACATTTTTTCCATTTCTCAGAGCAAATCTTGGTTAATACATATAATACAGATGACCTCTGAACAACGTGGAGGTTAGGGGTGCCGACCTCCACGTGGTTGAAAATCTGAGTATAATTTTTGACTCCCCCAAAACTTAACTACTAATAACAGCCTACTACTACTGACTAGAAGAAAGCTTTACCAATAATATGAACAATTGATTGAACCATATTTTGTATGTTATATGTATTCTATACTATATAATAAAGCAAGAGAAATGAAAATACTGAGAAAATCATAAAATACATTTATAGTTATTTATTGGAAAAAATAATCACGTATAAGGGGACCTACGCAGTTTAAACCCATGTAGTTTAAGGGTCAACTGTACAACAAAGCTAGCCAAAAAGTACAGAAGTGTCTTACTTTAAGAAGAAAGGATGTTTTTGATGTAAGAAAAAGCTACCATGTTAAACTGGAATTTGTGGCTGTGATCACTAGAACTTCCCTGCCACCATACTTTCCTGTGGATTAGAATTTCTAAGCAACGTGTATAAATGAAAACTTGGCCGACCCATGCTGGAAATAAATCAGAGAGAGGTACTAACCAGGCTTTAAAATCCTAAGTCAAGGGAAAGCTGGGATGGCTCAGCAGGTTAAGTGCTCACTTTGAAGTCCCGGGAACCAAGGATCGAATCCCAGCCCATGCGGACCCACATGCTGAACTGGGGTGTGACCCCCCGGTTCAGTTCTTGCCGGGGCCTATGTGGGAGGCTCCCGGCCCAGTTCCTGCCCTGTGCAGCCCTGTGCCCGCCTGTGGAGTGAAACTATATGGAAAACTAATATCAACTATGGAGACTGCTCTGGGCCCTCCCCATTCTCTCTGTCTCTGTTTCTCTCTGTCAAAAATCAATAAAATAAATCTTTAAAAAAAAAAAAGTCCTAAGTCAAGTATTACAAATAGAGTTATAGAAAACAAATTATCACAATCAGACTTTTCACATATTTTTTATAAAACATAAGCAAATCTTAGAAATTTTCCCTTTTCTGAAAAGACTGCTCTGGTATACCTCTCTGTATTTCATGCCAAAGTGACCTGAAATGTACCACAGTTCTTAGGATTTATTTAACCTTCAACGACTAGAGAAAGGGCTATTGCTTTTGGAGAAACTACACTATGCTACTCTTTCTCTCGCCCCTTACAGTTTTTTAGCTAAGCTCTTGAAAAAAAAAGAACTGACAAATAAAATTCCTGCTTAAACAAATTAAGGCACTAGAGTCTGGGAAAATAAACCCTTGAGTCAAAAGATATTAATTTGTCACTACTATGAACATAAGCTATGACTGTGATTTTTAACTACGCTGATCTGAGTTGCTTTTATTTAAAAATCAGCTGAATATTTCACAAGTAGGATATGAGTTATTTCAGGTAAAATTCAAAATAGCTTTAAAATTCCCCAACTACTTAAATTTTAACAAATTTTGATTTCCTTATTAGTCATAGCGTAACAAGTGTTAAATCTGTGGGAGAGTTTATAACTTCCAAGATTATTTTCAGAACAAATACATTTAATGTACCAACTGCATTGATTCTTCTTATAGATTTCATGACGCCCACAGTGTCTATGCCATATGTTAAAGCTCTTCATTTGAACTGAAATGATTAAGTTTTCTGATCAAACAGTAAAGACAGGTAACACTCTATGTATGTAGACAGAATGTATATGTTTAAGTCATTTCTCTATTCAAAGTTTGAAGGTAGCAAAATACAAGTATAGCATAGAACTTGCTGAGTATGCCTAGCTAAGAAAAAGTTTAATTAAAAAATTAAGCCACTAATTTAAACCTTCAAGGTTCAACACTTGATACAGTCCCTCCAAACTTCCTCTAAACATTTGTACGCACTCCATCCACGAGATTTTGGTAACACGAAGTCAAGAACCTAAGCCTTCGTTCAATTTTCAAGTATTCTTCTCATTTTATCACACATGTACACACTATGGTCACAGTTAGTATATGTAACACAAGTGAATTTTATGTTCATCAAAAGTCTAGAAAGGCAAACTAACCTTTTCTAGTCAATAGTATTAAATGAATCATAAACCAAAATCTGATGCTACCATATTTCAATGTATTACTAAATTTTCCTCAAGTTCAAAGTTAAGACCTACGCAGGAGAGAAAAAAGAAAACACAGCGACTTTGGCTTTCCACACAAAGAACTTGGAAATCTGTATACATTTGTAATTTTATTCAACCCTAAAAAGAAACACCCTTACTCTTGAAAATTTTAAAGGATTGATAACAAACAGTATCTCACTTTTATGCAAATACTCAAATTGTTAGCAGTGCAATTCTAGATTTTTTAAAATGAAGGCTGGTAGAATCAATTGTCATTCCAGCAAAAGCACAGGAGCCAAACCGAACTTAACCATATACTCACCCCTCCTTAATGCTCGAGGAACTGCTGGATACAGTGCTTTTAAAGCCGTTCAACCGTTAACCAGCATGTCACTGTACCCTATCAGGACAGCAGCAATATTTCTATGTTGCTGGAAAAAGAGCCTGTGTACTGCATGACACTGAGTAAATGCACAGAAACCAATGGATGGGGAGGGACGGAAAGGGAGGGGGATGAGCTGTGGTAAGGGGAGAAAGGCATGCTGAAAACAGTTAACTGATGCTCTCTGGTGACAGCTCAAGTCTACATGCCCTTCAGTTCTTTGTTTAAAATAAAGCAGTTCCTCAGCGAGTTTACATAAGCACTGTATCTGCTGCCAGAAAATTATTCAGTTCTTTCACAATACACATAATAATGAGACTTAAAGAAGACAGCAATGGAATGATACGTTACTAATAGTTCAGTTCTGTCTGAACTATTTTAGATTACATGTGGGAAGCCGCCCTAATTTCCACTTGCAAACTGCACAGTTAAGCATGTCTACCCAGGAGTTACAGTTTGCATCTGCTCATCCAAGTGTCAGTTGACAATGTCTTCCACCCAGTTAGGAGGCAGTGACAAGACAGCTAAGGACATAAGTGCAAGGCATGACACACCATGGTTACGGACACAATCACCTTTAAGTCCCAAACTTCTAAAACAAGATTTTGTTCCCTAACACTTCATAAATTATCACTGACATGGCGTCAAACAGTAAGAGCATCCAGCTTTGTTGTCTCTTTCACTTGCCATACTGGAATGTTTGATGCGCTACTATACATGATGGACTGCCATCTGAACCTGACATAGTTTGTGTCTGCCAGCACTGGCTACAGTGGTATTGGTTTTAATAATGCCCCACCTGCTCCTTCTGGCTCTTTTGCCTCTTCAGTCCTTCAATTGGCATGTTCCTCTAGAATCTGCCCGAAGCCTCTTTACTCTCCTTATAGCTATTAGTTAGTGATTTTACCACTGTTATTCCTAAAAATGTACCGTGAATGCACTTCAGGCATTATATACTTTTCATACCCTAAAATGGACTAATCTTCCATCACAATTCCCCAACTGCTCTTCCGCCAAAAGTCCCTGCATCACACCAGAGCAGTTCACCCATCTGATCAAGCCTGAAACTTGGCAGTAAATCCTAATTCCTCCTCCCCCAACCCTTCATGCAATTAATCTATCAAGTGTACTCATCAGCAATCAATCTCCGCTGAAATCCATCTTATACCACCATCCAAGTCCAAAGCCCACTCCCCAGACTACAGTACTTGAATAGCCTCTAACTTCTGTCCCTCCAACCTCTCATGTGTTTCCACAGCAACCTGGTTCACTTTTAGTGATGGGCCACTCTACAAGAACGCACTGACTGTACCATGGGCCAACCACTGTGTCAAAAATATGTATAGAGCGGCAAAAAAACTCAGGGACAGGCGCTCACACAGCTCCCTGTCTGATCAGTGTAAGTTCGTGCTTGGCACCTGTCTTCCCCACCAGACTAAGCTTCATGAGAGCAGGTACAATGTCCACGATGATACAAACTTATCATGTCCAGTATGAGAATACTGCTATACCCTCGGCGTCTAGCATATGAAAGAGTGTACAGAAAGTGTGTGCTGATTACAAGACAAATTTACCATATACATAAAGTCTTCACACTCGCCAGCAGCAATGACTTCCTTCAACTGGCTGCTGCTTATTTTCACCTGCATGACTCACCTCCAACATTTTCCCAAAACCCACACTTCTATGACCGCAATTTCTGATCGCTTACTGTCTTTCAGGTCACTCAGGCTTACGATGTCACCTTCCACTCATCTTTCCCTTGCAGTCTCAGCAGCATTCTCAGGATGCCTGCCATTTACTTGTGTTACGGCCATATATACTCATATAAGATTCTACAAACTGGATAAACTTTTCAAACCAAGGGATTTCTTTATTTACATCTGTATTCCTCACCTAGCAGTGCCTTGCATAAGTAGGCAATAAAGTTTTGTGGAATGAATGAAACCCTAAGAGAAATTCAACATTCAGACAAGAAAAGCTGAAAGAGAACAATGTGGCTCCCAGAGCATATTGGCAGTGCCCAAGAATGAAATGACTGCAAACATTATACAACTCCATTCCTGGAGATCATTACAGCAAAACAGGTGAGACCTCATCAGCTCAATGGCCTTGGGTTTCGCCTCCAGGTTCCTTGGCTTTTGATCCTAAAACATCTCATGTTCTTGTCAGTGGGTATATTTGAATGTCTAAGACTATAAATTTCAAGTTTTTGAAAAGTACACAACATTATTTCCCTAACTAAAATTGAATGCAGAATCCCACCAACACAGCAGATAAAAACAGCTCCCCAGCTGAGGCGGGGCTGGGTAGAGAGGCACCTGCTCCGTGCACCAGCATCCTCTCCACATGACAGCCCTTGTACTTCCGTGGGAGATGTATTTTAAACTTCTAGCTCTAAGGCAGACCAAGCTTCCCCACTGCCACCCTCAAAACAGCTAGTAAAAAATAACTAAGTTTATGGATGAATTTAAGTCAGATGTCATAAATGAGACGTTCCTTTCCACTGCCAGGCCAGTCCTCTATCCTGGCAGAGAATCTTCTGCAAAGTTTATGCAGTCCCAGCAATTGACAATCACAAACTTGAACAGCTCATATTTCATTTTCTCTGCCCAGCAGGAGTGAGATCCATTCAAAGTTAATTGCAAGGGCAGCAGAGAGAAACTTTGGGTAAACTGCCAAGACAGTTGTTGAAAAAGCGAATTAAATAGCAGGGGTGTGAAGAACACTTATCCAGAAAACTACTGCAGCAGAAACACTCTGGAGTTCAGGTAATGTATAGCTGAATAACTCACCAACTAAGAATAAAAACAAAAAAAATAACGGCATTTAGGAGAACAGAAGTCCCATTGAAGACTGTAGCAGGGGTGTCGCATCCTGGGACCATATTTGGCCCATGGGTTGGGCAAGCCCAGGATGGCTCTGAATGCAGCTCAACACAAATTTATCAGCTTTCTTAGAACATTATGAAAATTTTTTGCAATATATATATATATATATATATTTAGCTCATCAGCTATCGTTACTATTAGTATATTTTATATGTGGCCTAAGACAATTCTTCTTCCAATATGTCCCAGGGAAGACACAAGTTTGGACACCCCTGCAGAGCAAAGGGCTTAATGCCTAATTCTAGAATACAGCAAACTTCTGATTCAGGGGTACAATGAAAGACCCTGAGTAGTGATTCCCTTGTTAATACGAATTAGAATCCTGCTATCTACTAATACCTAAAGTTAGAGAGCAGTTAATTAATATGCAAAAAGAATAAGACAGTCTACATGGAAAGGGAAAAATAATAGCATAATAGAAGCACCTGTTTGCTTTAGAGCGTTTGTGAGAGCTGGCTCATTTCAAGAACTGAATGAAGCTGGCAAACAAATGGTAAGAATTTTGACAGGTTTGACATATTAATCATAGGAGGAATTGCCAACATTCATTTTGTGATCATACTTTCCTAGAATTGTGTTCAAATCATTCCAAAAAAAATCCCTCCAAAAATCTACAAACTCCCAATAAATTGAACCCACACATGATGATTCATCTCAAACTTCCAGGTTTTCATGACTGAAACCACCACTTAGTAAGTCAGAAATTCTGTCTTCTTCCTTTCAGAATAAAATACCAATGATAAGGGGAAAAGCCCCATTATTTTACTTCCTATTCAAGAACAACAGAATTCACCAACTATTGCTCAAAGCCATTCACAGAATTTACATCTTCTGGCGCAATAGCAATAGCAATCAGACAGCAAATGCCCTGTTTTTCTAAGCCATATATAAGGTCAACACTCTTCAATCAGCTACTCAAAGTTTCATTCCAGATTTTTGATAGAATTATGAAATTTTTGAAAGAATTATGTTAAAGCTGTAAAAAAATCTTAAATATCTGGTTGTAGAATATAGGATCACTGTAGAAAATGTGCAAAACACAAATTATACAGAAGAAAATAAAAATAATTCATGATCCCAGCTCCTTCGTAAGTATAATTTGTAATGGTTACAAGATATTTTGTTATAAGGATGTTCTACATTCAATTTGCACCACTTTCACATTATTGGATATTGAATTTTTCTAGGTTTTCACTATTTTATAAATAATGCTGGGTCAGTGCACAAATCTTGGTGCAGTCTGTTTCTAATCATTTCTTAAGGACAGATTCCCAAAGTGAAATTACTGGGTGAATGAGTGGGAGGATTATTAAAAACACTTGATAAAAGACTGCCAAATTACTTTCCAAAAAAGTTCTACCAATTTATAAACTTCTGCCTTTTCTACTGCACCTCTCTGCCTTTGCCTGCTTATTGTTTAAAAAAAAAGGCGGGGCATTCCACTTTCGGGTGTCCCCTCTCATTAAGAGATCTTTCCTTCTTTCCAATAAACTTCTGCTTAACCTTTTAAAAAAAAGTCTTTAAGAGTCTGACAATTCCAAAATGACTGCAACTTTTAATTAGTATTCCCTTACTAGCAAAATTGAACCATTTCCCTCTAAATCTTTATCAGGCATTTGTACTTAGACTTTCAAAAGTGTAAGTGTATACTTTAACCACCCAGAGTTGGTGGTGGTTTGCTTTCTGACTTGTATAAACGTTGCAAATACTTTTTACATTTGATATTAATTTTGAACCCTTCAAAACTTTAGCCAGAGATTTTTATAACACTTCTGTCCCATCTCCTTCTATCCCTCATAAAGGCAATATGAAGCCTGCAGTTGTGAGACTACCCTCCCAGCATTCAGACGGCCTGGGTTCCATCACCACACCAGAGCCTAGCCGAATGAATGGTACACAACCCACTTGGTTTCACCTTCCTCTTAACGACGGGACTAATAGTTCTTTTTAGCTACAAAATTTAGTTCGATTTCATTTTTCCCTTTCTTAAGTCCCTCCTCTGGTAGCCCTAAGGATCTTAAATTAACTCTCTTCATCGATAACAGATTTGAGAAAAGCCTGACTGAATATTCATCTATACTATAAAGATTTCAGTAGGCTAGCAGAAATATAAGGGGAAAAAATGAAAAGCATGTAAAAAATTAGGGAGGAAATTAAAAAGTAGAGGAAAGATGCATTCAGAATGGCACGACATATTTGGTAAATGATATTCTTCCACAATCTGAATTACAATGCTGTAGTCCAAGAACAACCAACTGTCATTCGAGTGACCTCCATTTTGCCAGGGGACATATCTCAGCATGCCTTTAAATCTCATGTGATAGTTCTGGAAGTTCTAGCCAGAGCAATCAGACAAGAGAAAGGAATAAAAGGTATTAAAATTGGGAGAGAAGAAGTTAAACTGTCACTCTTTGCAGATGACATGATCCTGTATGTAGAAAACTCTACAGACTCTATCAGAAATTTATTACAAA
>PVKE010024189.1:0-23998 GCA_004027555.1 Craseonycteris thonglongyai | reverse complement strand
ACCATCTTACTGGATCTCTAGTCCCTGCTTTCTGCCTTGGGGCTGCTCTAGCCAGTCCAACGTGTTGAGATTCTGTGCTCTCAGGCTCCATCTGGTCTAATACTGGGAGCCCAGCACGTCCACTTAATCACATGCGTTCCCTGAGCACCTGCAGGGTGCCAGGCACAGTGAGACAATATTTTGGAAAAAACCCACGAAGCACTGAAGCCGCAAAACATGAAGCGCGAAGTGGCGAGGGAACACTGTACTACTGTAAAAGCTGTGCTAGAAGGCATAAAATTACTAACTAAAAGAAATGGTTTAGACTAGAATTTTCTGAAACTATAGTATGATCCCAATGAATATGGATAATCAGGTGATTACATCATGAAGAAAAAAACTTATTAAGTATCAATTTCAGAATGTTCTTGTCCTTTGATTAAATTATTACATCATCTATCTTCCCTCACTTAATGATCATATATTGAACACCTAGTGCACAGAAGAGACTATGCTGCCAAGCACTTGAGGAATGCAAAGATAAATTACATACCATATCAACCATAAAAGATATAAAAGGTATCTATCTGTAAAGTAAGCTGTATGTTTGTCAAAAAAATAATAATAATCTTGACTAAAAGTTCTAGCACACAATTTCCAGTATCAGTAGTGCTTTCTAGGAGCTCAATTACTCTATTTGTACTTTAATTCAGCTTCAAATTTCTTTAGTCCAGCATTTTAACATTGTCTATGTCCTTAAATGATGTGAGAAAAGTAGTATGTTCAAATTCAAAATTAAAGATGCTAAAAGATTGGCAAAATAGGGGAAGCCGGGATGGCTCAGTGGGTTAAGCACTCACTTTGCAGCACTGGGGACCGAGGATCAAATCTCGGCCCTGGCCCGTGCAGAACCATATGCTGAACTGGGAGCTCCCCTCGTTCAGTTCTCTCTCTGTCTCTGTATCTCTCTATCTCTCTCTCTGTCAAAAATAAATAATAAATAAATAAAAATACATAAAAGATTGGAAAAATAATAATAAATAATAAAGACAAGCTAGATTTTAAAAAGTCACGCATATTGATAATTCTTAAAATATTGTATTCTATTGAGTATATCAAACATCTAAGTAATTCTGTATCAAAAATAAAATGTATATTCCTTTTTTTTTAAGATTTATTTTTATTGTTTTTGACAGAGAGAGAGAGATACAGAGACAGACGGAAGGGCGAGGGCCCAGAACAGTCTCCACAGTTACACATCATTGGCTTTTCAACATAGTTTCATTCCACAAGTGGGCACAGGGCTGCACAGAGCTGGAACTGGGCCAGGGTCTCACCCCGGTAAGAACTGAACTGAGGGCACTCCCCAGTTCAGCATATGGGTCTGCACTGGCCGGGGCCAGGATTCGATCCTCAGTCCCCGGGGCAGCAAAGTCAGTGCTTAACTCACTGAGCCATCCTTGTTTCCCTCAAAATGTATATTCTTAATGTGACCAAAATTTTTTAAAACAGAAAATATCTTAAAGTTCAAGTATATTGGGGTATAGAAAGAATGACATGAACTTAATTATAAATTATAGTTACAGACAATAGCTAGATCTTCAAATTTTGATTTGTCTAATTACCTAATTATCATTGGAACGAAAAATATAAATCTATTTGGTGTAAATACAACTGAAAAGTTTAATTTGAAAGTTAAAAAAGAACCAGAATGACTTGAATTTGAGACTCAGAGTTGTCTTCATTTTAAAAAAATTTGTGCAATTTTATAGTTTTATAAGTTTTTCTTTTGTTTCTGAAACCCCACATAAAAGAATACACCACTTTTTCTCATTTTTCTAACCCATTTTCAAATGTAGCTCACCTTAATACTCAGTTACAAGTAATTAAAACTTGATCAATAACTATATTTTGATTGATAGTTGTTTATTATATCAAAAAGACTGAAATGAAATTAATTTGACTTTTAATTTTATTTTGTTTAAAAAAAAAACTTCAGTGTCCTAATCACATACATATATTCCAATGGATTAAAGCAATCATTTCAATCTACTATTCAGAACTTGTAGTGTGTGAAGAAAATAAATTACATTGCTTACATACACACACAGGTTTTTCCTCTTAAGTCTATTATTATTTGAATAACAAAACAGTGAGTTCAGTTTCAGCCTGCATATGGTGTTTAATGAGAAAACAAAATAACTAATGTTACGTTCCAATTTTAAGAAAATTCACGTACAATATCTGAAGTTTGAATAGCAACAAATTAAGAAATATGGGGAAGATTATTTTGTTAACTTTATGAATACATTATATATCTTCAAAATAATCTTCAATCGAATTCCTTTAAATACTGAATTCTCCCAGTGCCTTAGAAACATTACTTTTGATTCTGGTAACTATTTTACAGCACATTAACTTCATATAGAAGGGAACACTGTTCTCAGGAACCTAAGGAAAGTTGCTGAAGCAGGCAGCACTTACGGGTAATCAAGTGTGATTCTAAGTCCCCAGATGATTACTGTGCACTTTTTTTCTGGTATGTCCTAAATAAAAATTGGAAACATGTGGATTCAAACTTACAGTAACAACTCCAATAGAATCAGATTTCTCCTTAAATTTGGACAGGCTGGAACTGTTTTTGCTTTAAAATCCAAACTAAGGAGGTCATGCTCTAAGCTGTCTTCAATTGCTAAGGAACCAAGAATCACCTTCAGATGGTGTCTAAGAGAAATGTTAATTAGGATGAATTTCCCCCTCTCAAAACGAACTGGTTTGACAATACTAGTCAAACTTTAAAATACTTGTAAAAGGAGGTTTTAGTTCCACTGAACCTAAACTAAAGGTCTGTATGCAGTTGCTGAGGAAATGGCTTGTGCCTAGACCTGACAAATTAACTACCGGTATAGGAAAAAACCAAGTTTAAGATCAAAATAATGTTTTATGTAATCCAAAAAAAAAAATAGAATTTACCAGGTTTTTAAGATCATGGCATTGCTATAGATAAAAATGATTTACATTAATATTATAACTACAATATTGAACTAATCTATTTTAAAGGCCTCAAGACTAGCAAATACTTCTCATTTTTCCCCTCCTATAATGGCTGTGAAAAGGATTAAAACAAATGTTTTCAATTATATAGAATCTATGAATCAACAGTAATTTATGTTCAAATGCATATTGGTATCTATGTCATTAAAATAACATGGCAATTGGCTTTTATATTGAACAAAATGAAAAACTATTTAAAATTACTAACATTAGGCTATACATTTTTCATAAATTGATGCTTATTTAATATCAAAGTTCAAATCTAAAATAAAATATTCATCGTAGGTAATGGAGCAAAAACAACACTTTGGAAGCTTTTGGAAAGTTCCTATTTTCTGATTAAGTGAGAACTTTGGAGTATCATAAAAAATTCATTTCAAATACTTCAGCTTTCTCAAAGATTATGAACTTAATGTGTGGTATGTACAAAAAGAATTGGGTAGGTTAACACATATGGAATCTTGCTGGCCTATACATGGTATTAGAGATATGGGATATTGGAATGAAAGTAAACTGAGAGAATGATATTTTTACAAATGAAGAAACGAAGGCCCAAGGAGGTTAAGTGGTCTGCTGGAAAACTGTTTGGTCCCACACACCCCTCACACAACAGTAAAATCATTTATATTCCAATCATCTAACTCTGTGAGGGCTAAGGCCTCACTGTAGAGAGTAAATATTACAGAAAAGTAGGGAGGATCTTTGGTTGTAGAACAGAAACCACAAATCACCTGAAGGAAGACAGAACTATGCTCTTCCAACTGATATTATGCTAAGACTTTACAAGGGATAGGAGAGCAGGGCTAATTCTGAAGGTTTCTCACTTCCACATATCCTCCTACCCAAACAGGATTTACATTAGGTCAGGAAACCATGCTGGCTTCTCTTATCCACCTCCTCCACAGCTATTTTTCACACCATTCTCTCCAGAATTTCCTGTACAGTGATAAGGCCTATCTACCCTTTGTACTAATTTGCCACCTTTAGCAACTTAAACTCTAAAAGCACCCCAATCGCAGACATGAATACAAAACAAAAACAAAAAACAATGCTGAATTGAAGCTTCATTGTGTTCTATATTACACACTAAATAAGAAATTGGACTTTTGAAAGAAACTCACAAAATCACTTCTCCTTTATCTCTCTGTAGCAAACTGCATTATCAGTTACTGTCAGACACATGTTATTCTTCCTCACCTCTCTTACTTTGGTCATCCTGGTCCTTCCATATACAAGGCCTTCTTCAACTGCCTTCCTTTGTTCAGAAAATTCCTACCCAGTCTACCAGGAATAGCAACTTCTCCCACAATTAGATGTGACTGCTACTTTCTCAAGCTCTCTTTGTTCTTTGTGTATTTGGGGGGTTTTTATTTGGCTCCGGCAAATACGATAGTAATTCCATAGTTATCTAATCCACACTACCAAACTTAGGGTTTCTTATGGCATTTTGTGTGTTCACGTCCCAGAAATCACAGTAGTGATTTATAAATTTTACTTCCTTAATAACAAGGTAGGGAAATATTCTGCATTTTGTTGGTATAGCATTTACTAAGTAAGCAATGCATCCAAGAATATAAATTAATTGGCTGTATCAGTCAGGAAAGGCTAGGCCAGCAATTTTCAAAGTGTGGTCCCTGGGACAGCATAAATATCCAATGGTAACATCATAGAAATACAATTCTTGGTCCCTACTCCAGGCCTACTAAATTCAGAAACTCTAAGAGTGGGGCCCAACAGTCTGTAATATCTACAGTTTAACAAAATCCCCACATGATTCCAATGCATGCTCAAGTTTGAGAACCACTTGGCTAGGTTATGTGGCAATCATAAAATTTCACTGGCTTTCAGTAACAAAACTTTATGTCTTGCTCATGCTACATGTCAAACAAGGGTTGGCTATGGCTCAACTACATGTCATCTTTATTTTGGAGCTTAGGGTTATGGGAAAGCATTTATTTAGACCTGGTGACTGTTAGAGCAGAGAAAAAAGGAAACACAGGTTCTCACTCAAAGCCTCTGCTCAAAATTAAACATAAATCATTTGCCCTCGTATTTCATTAGTCAAAGCAAATCAAAGACCTGGCATGGTGTCAATAGGGCAGGAGATGTATGATGCTTCCACAGAAAGGGGAAGCAAAGGCTTTTGAACAATAACGTAAGTCTACCATACAGGCCAAGAATATTATTGTTGGAGATCAATTACATTTGTTCATTATGTTTACAGGAATTCAAATCACAATTCCCTTTTTCCTCCCAAATCCTATCACCATTTAGTCTTTTTCATAAGAACTTCAGTATTTCATTTTAAGCATGATAATTTAAAACCTTTCTGGCACTGGTTTCCAAAATATTCTTGTACTACAACATATTAATATTTTATATATGTGCATAAACATGTGTGTATGTGTATTCTGAGTTTTTCCTAATTACTAAAGCATTCAGGAATTTCACATTGTTCAATTAGGTATCCCAAGTGCCTACATCAATCAGTGCATAGCACATAAGTCACTCAATAAACATGTAGAAAGAAATTTTTATCTGTGTAGTAACTGAAAACACTGTTTTATAATAATTGTATTTCCAATTGGGAGCCAAGTTTCTTGGATTCATTTTTTTAACAGCAATTTTAGGTTTGGTTTGTTTTTTGTTTGTTTTTTAATATTCAGTTTCTAAAAAAATTTATTTTTATTTTATTTTTTTACAGATCAGTTTCCATAGTTGTACATCATTGGTTGTGCCATGATTTCATTCCACACAGGTAGATGTGGGGCCACACAGGGCAGGAACTGAACTGGGGGCCTTCTGCATGGGAGGTGAGAACCCTCACCACCAACCCGACAGTTACCACATATGCCTCTGTTCAGCACATGGGTCTGTACAGGCAGGTGCCAGGATTTGATCTCCCAGACCCTGCGGTTGCAAGGCAAGCATTCAACCTGCTGAGCTACCCCAGAATCCCAAGACACTTATTTTTTAATCAGTTACCTCATACTTACTAATTTTTCTCAGTGATAGTCTTAATATAAATATTTATTGATTTTTACACTGAGAATTTGGTACAAATTTACCCTGAGACATAAATATGCATACATATGCATAATAGGAATCTCTTTTCTTAATAAGAATAAAATATAACAGTGATTGTAATATAAAACTATCAAGTCCAAAGGGCAGGAATGGGGATGTCACTATAGGTATATTTGTCCCTTTACTAGGAATTGTAACTGAGTAAATGAGTTGAGACCATAAAGTTAGCAAGCTGGGGCATTATTCACATTTAATCATCCCTTATTTACTCATTCATGCTGTTAAATATTTCACTGTGTTTACAATCAGCCAACTATATACCGGGCAGGTGGCCAAGTGCTAAGGATAGCCATTGTCCATGGTCTACAGGAGTTCACAATCCAGTGGGATATGCACGTAAGTGGAAAGTGCTAGTATGCTATCCAAAGTACTTTAATATACAGTACACAACGCTATAGGAACATAGAGGAGGGGTGCCTAACTCTGGCTTAGTCATGGAAGGCGTTCTAGAAAAAAGAGGCATTTTAAGGTGATACAAAAAGAACGAAGTAGAAGAAAAAAGCAGGGTGTGAGGGATACAACATATATATGAGTTAGAGAAAAGAGGACATCGGGTATTCTGGGAACTAAAGAGGTTTAATGTGGCTGGAGCATGGAGACACGGAAGCAGAGTAAAGAATAACTTGGCACAGGCCAGACCAGGCCAAAAACAGATTTAAACTTACCTGTAAGGTAAAAGGCCCTACTCCTCAGAAGAATGACATGACTAGATTTGAGTATAACAGATATAGCAAGTATAGATTTCATGATCTACTACCGAATCCTTTCTCATTGCTTATTTTTAAACTATAATCTTACTTAATAATATTTAAACTTTTGGGGAAGCCCAGATGGCTCAGCAGGTTAAGCGCTTGCTTTGCAGCCCTGGAGACACCGAGGATTAAATCCTAGCCCCAGCCCGTGCAGACCCACCCATATGCTGAACCGGGGTGTGCTTCCCATGTGGGAGGCCCCCAGTTTGGTTCTCGCTCCCTGGTTCAGACCCTGACTCGAGGGGTGTGCTGGGAGGCCCCCAGCCCAGTTCCCACCCTGTGCAGCCCCACCCACCTGTGTGGAATGAAACCACATAAAAAACTAATGATGTACAACTATGGAGACTGCTCTGGGCCCTCCACCTTCTCTCGGTCTCTCTCTGTCTCTGTCAAAAACAATAAAATAAAATAAAAATCCTTAAAAAAAAATGAGAGAATATCAGTTACTATCGTCAGAACTGGGACTATAAAGAAAATGTAATAGTCCCTACACATATCAAGTTCATAGGTTTAAACCATGAGGTGAAACAGTGAACTACAAACAGCAAGAGGAAGTATAGATAACACTTGCCATAAAATTAACACCATTATCTAAAACAGTCCAACATTACAACCCTCCATTCAATAATACAAATACATATAATAATTTATCACATCATTATTTACAAATCAAAGACAATAATACATGTAACTAACTGTCAAATGAGAAACTGACCTGAACTAGAAATGAGTCCATCAACAAGTTAACGCATAAACAATTGTGGCATACAAGGGAATGTGCTCAGCAATAAAAAAGAATACATATTCAACAAAATGAATGAATCTCCAAAAAATGCTCAAAAGAAGCCAGACACAAAAGTGCATACTGTGCGATTCTATTTATATAAATATTTTAAGCTATCTATTTTATTGTTACGGCAAACATTCAATATTATTCTATATTAGTTTTAAATGTATAGTATATGTTAGATATTTACATAACTTAAGCACTGATTCCTCCAATTTATGAAATTTTAGAAATAGGAAATCCAATCTATAGTGACAGAAAGCAGATCAGTACCTGATACCAAGAATGGGGATAGGGGCAGAAACTCATTACAAAATAGCACAGGATAATTTTTAGGAGTAATGGTTTAAATTACTTGACCTTACAGGGCTTTGGTTTCCCCAAATGTGAAATCGAATAATATTACTTGCCACAAGAAGACCATTATGAAAATTGAAGGGTATAATATACACAGTCTAGAGCAGAGAAGGTGCTCAATAGGATGTTATTACCTTGGGTTGTGCTGGTTTTCTTTTGGGAGGAAAGGGGGAAAATGCAGAAAGGGTTTGACCATTCTTACATGTAGCTAGCTAATCACGTGAACAAATGTTTGTAATAAAAGAGTTATAAAAACCTCAAAACTACTCACTAAACATTAAATTCATAACACTTAGGCATTACAATTTTAAGATGACAAAACAAATCAGCCTCAGGGAGGGAATAAATGATAAGGATAGATAGAAAACACCAGAAAAGATTCAGGGATGGAGGAAGGTATAGTGGAAAATGGGCTTCTGAAGTACTTGTGCCTTCCATAGGATCTCCTGGGAATTCTTAAAGTTGACGACCCTTACCAGCCTTACAACTCCACTTTTGTGGATTTGGGGTGCTGTGGGGGTGGGGGTGGGGGAGGTGGGGTAGATGAGCTGGAATGGAGAAGGAAGAAAAGGAGACTAGTTACATGAATACTCTGATATTTTTTAAGAAACTTTAGAAAAAAATGTGTTACTTTTCCCTTAAACTTTACTAAAAGTAGGGGAAAGCTGGGATGGCTCAGTGGGTTGAGCGCTCACTTTGCAGCCCCGGGGACCAAGGATCGAGTCCCGGCCCCTGCCCATGCAGACCCATATGCTGAACTGGGGAGTGCCTCCTGTTCAGTTCTCACTGGGGTGAGACCCCAGCCAAGTTCCTGCCCTGTGCAGCCCCATGACCACCTGTGGAGTGAAACTATGTGGAAAAACCCATGATGTGCAACTGTGGAGACTGTGCTGGGTCCTCCCCCTTCTCTCTGTCTCTGTATCTCTCTCTCTCTCTCTCTCTCTGTCAAAAACAATAAAAATAAATCTTAAAAAAAAAAACTTTACTAAAAGTAAAATTATACAACAGGAAGAAAACTAGAATAAAAAGATTTTAATTCTTCAGACTATTTGGAAAAACTACTTTTAAAAAATATATACATAAAACCTGACAATGGATTTAGATGCAAGCAGTCATGCTCATCTTAAAAACAAAAATAAAGAAAACTCTATCAGACCAGCCTAAAAAGGAACATGGAGGAACGAAAAGTTAGACAAAACTCTTTAAGGTTCATATTCTTTCAAAGACAGCCATTAGTGTTGCCAACAGAAAGTTGAGTAAACAAAAGTAAAACCATCTAAAAGGTATTTCTTAAGATACCAATTATGTGGCACTGATAATTTCAAAATGCAAGAGAAAGAAAAGACACCTACTCCTACTTGAGCAGTTTCATTTACTTTATCAGAGCCAACAACATTAATGACTTAGAAGGGTCTTCATTTCACAAATTTCAAAAGATATATGAAGGTTGCCCAGAAAGTATCCAGCCATGTAATATGAAAAACAAAGGCATTTATGGCTGCATTTTTTCTAGACAGCCCTTGTATATAGTCTGATGTACTGAGGGTAAATCTTTTTCTTCTAGTGAGCATTTATCTCCCAAATCAGACTCCATCATTGATTTTTATAAGATAGAATCTGAGAATCTCATTTTTAATCCTGACTCTTGAGTTAAAAAGTTACAGGACCTTAAAAAGAAACATGTTTCTAAGCCTTATTTTCTCTAAATATAAAATAAAAGGACTTAATTGAATGGTCCTTAATATTCCTCACAACTTAGATATTCTGATACAAAATATTATCCAAAATTTTTTATGATCTGCTTAAACTCGGTACAGTCCCAATCTGATTAGTTCTCAAATTAAAATACTATAATTGTGTCAATTCTAAATTTGTATGTGATGTACTCAAACATTCAACTCTAGGGACCACTGAAGATATATACCCCCTATGTGTTTAAGTAGAAAAAACACTCTATAACCAACACTCTACCCAAAGTAAAAGAACTTCTAATACAAATAAACAAACTAAATACTCAAATATTTAAGATTATATTTTACCTTCTAGATAGCTTATCTACTTCCATTAATCTATAACACTTCTGTATGTGGAAATTATCTGAGTTTTATTGAATTAAGTTTAGCAAATTATCAGAGTATAATAGAATATTATTTATTCTATTATCAGAGTATTTATAGAATATGTTTACATTGCCATTTATATTTATTATAAGCTGACTTCCTTCAATAGGCTCTTGATTTGTCAGCTTGGAAATGTTAGAACTACATGTATACATTTTACAGAAAATATCTCAGAATATTTAATGTATATAGGATCTAATATTTAATAAGAAAATATCTTAGAACATTTAACAAACCTACATTAAGAAATGTTTAAAAATATATAAAATGGATTAAAGACCTCCAAATAAGAACTGAAACAATAAATTGTATAGAAGAAAACATTGGTACTAAACTTATAGACCTTGGGTTCAGGGAGACTTTATGAACCTGACCTCAAAGACAACGGAAGTAAAAGCAAAAATAAATAAATGGGATTGTATCAAACTAAAAAGCTTCTATACAGCAAAGGAAACCATCAACAAAGCGAAGAGGCAACCAATCAATTGGGAGAAAATATTTGCAAACAATGCCTCTGATAAGGGCCAAATATATAAAGCATATAAAGAACTCATACATTTCAACAACAAAAAACAAGCAATCCAATTAAAAAATGGGCAGAAGACATAAACAGATATTGCACCCAGGAAGACATACAAATGGCTAACAGATATAAAAAAGTGCTCAACTTTACTAGCTACTAGAGAAATGCAAATAAAAACCACAATGAGATACCACCTCACTCACACCTGCCAGAATGGCTATAATCAACAAAAAAGGAACAAATGCTGGAGAGGCTGTGGACAAAAAAAACCCTTATACAGTGCTGGTGGGAATGCAATTTAACTGCTTTGGAAGACAGTATGGAGATTACTCAGAAAATTGGGAATGGAGCTACCCTATGACCCAGCAATCTCCCTGCTGGGTATCTACCCAAACAACTTGAAAACCTTAGTCCATAAGAACATATGCACTCCAATGTTCATTGAAGTGCTATTCACGGTGGCCAAGTCATGGAAACAACCAAAGTGCCCTTCGATAGATGACTGGATAAAAAAGCTGTGGTACATACATGCAATGGAATACTCCTCAGCAATAAGAAAAGATGAAATTCTGCCATTATCAACAACATGGATGGAATTTGAGATCATCATGCTAAGTGCAATATGCCAGATAGAAAAAGCTAAGACCCACATCACTTCACTCATATGTGAAATATAAAATTGAAAACAACAAAGAAACAAAATCTCATGGAAACACTTAATAGTTTAGTGGTTACCTGAGGATAAGGGAGACAGGGGCTGGAAAAGGAAGGAGGGGGAGCTAAATTTATGGTGATGGAAAGAGTTGTACATCTGGAACCTATGTAATTTTTACCAATCAATGTAACCCTAATAAATTTAACAATTAAAAAAAAAAAAATAGGGGAAGCCGGATGGCTCAGTGGGTTAAGAGTTCGTTTTGCAGCCCCGGGGACGGAGGATCGAATCCTGGCCCCAACCCATACGGACCCAGATGCTGAACTGGGGCGTGCCCCCAGTTCAGTTCTCACCGGGGTGAGACCCTGGCCCAGTTCCTGCCCTGTGCAGCCCTGCGCTCCCTGTGGAGTGAAACTATGTGGAAAAAACAATGATGTGCAACTATGGAGACTGCTCTGGGCCCTCCCCCTTCTCTCTGTCTCTTCCTCTGTATCTCTCTCTCTCTCTCTCTCTGTCAAAAACAATAAATAAATAAATAAATAAACCATATATATATATAAAGTATATATATATATATACACACACACACACATATATATGAAGCTCAAGCAATATATATACATATACACATATACACACAAACATACTTCTTTTAAAATTATATATGCTCTTTTTAAAACTAATGCATAGGCACATTCTAAGAGTCCTAAATGTATCTTAATTCCCTCCTTTAATGCCATACTAGATAATGTCCATTTCTTGCAATTTTATATTTTCCTTTGCATCTGTAAGTTGAAATGCTGCTGAGTCAAAAGTGATATTATTTATAAATGCAAAAACTAATTTTCTTCCAATGCCACATGATTGAGTCCTGTGGAGTTTGGCAATAGGAAAAAATGAGTAGAAAACTTTAAAATCCAAACTAGTTTTGCTTTTCTCACTCTGAGACTCTAACTTGGTGAAACTGTATTTCGCCTTCCAAAAATCTGTATGTGTGGGCTATATTTCAGGTTTTCAATATCCTGTCAGAATATATTTAATACACAGAGTGGTTTTTTTTTCCACAGTGTGTGAAAATTCAACATTTTTCGAGTTAGTCCAGTGCATTCTCCTAGAACATATGGTCACCCAACAGCCAAGTGGCTCATAGGCAGGCTTAGGCTTCAAGGAACCTGTAATGGTTGATAACATTTAAATGTAAGAATTTATTTCTGATTTCAAGCCATGCCTTGTTCTGCACCTCATTTTTGTAGGAAAAACTAAGTGAATTCAAGCTTCAGAGAAAAAATTTCAAGAGGCTAAAAGAAAAGGGAAAGTCAAGTGAAAACACAAAAGACAACCATACAGGGCAGAAAATAGCATTCTTATATTTAGTTTGAAATAAAATTACCCAATGTAATAGTCACACTTCAAATACACTTTTAATAGAAAAAGTGTAGGAGCCTGAACATGGAGATGGAACTTCTCAATTCACTCACTTAAATAAAACAAAATATGAAGGAAGAGGTTGAAGGTTATTTTTGTTCTAGAAATACAATAGATGCTTCTTAGAACTCCTTGGGGGAGAAAATATTTCTTTAGAAACCAGTACACTTACAAATCATATTTCATAAATGTCTTGGCTAGCCTTCTTTAATATGAGGACATGGAGTTGAAAATATGGTATTTATTTCTCAAGAGTTCATTCACTCCTGCTACTAATTCTACACTTGAGTCAGTATAGAATACTTGCCACAAGACCACTAAAACACAAGATATATAGCATTTTTGTTCTTTCTATAAAAGTCAGAAAGTCAGAAGGGGGAAGCTGGAAGGGCTCAGTGGGTTAAGCACTCTCTTTGTAGCCCCGGGGACTGAGAATTGAATCCCAGCCCTGGCCCATGTGAACCCATATGCTGAACTGGGGTGTGGAGGCCCCCAGTTCAGTTCTCACAGGGCAAGCTACCCATTTGGGAGACCCCTGGTTCAGCCCCTGGCTCAAGGGGCATGCCCCCCAGGCCTGGTTCCGGCTCTCCACAGCCCCCACCCACACATGTGGAATGAAACCATGGGGGGAGGGCAGGGGGAAGCTGACAATGTACAACTATGAAGAGCACTCTGGGCCCTCCCCCTTCTCTCTGTCTCTCTCTGTCTCTGTATTTCTCTGTCTCTGTCAAAAACAATAAACTAAATCTTAAAAAAAAGAAAAGTCAGAAGGTAGGAATATTCTGTGGAACCTGAGAAAGACATGCATGGGACAGAGCACTAGGGAGCTAAGAAGCAGAAAAGCATAGACAGAGAAGAAAGGTTAGAGAGAAGTGGACATACGATTGTTATAAGTCACATGAATGAAAACATTTCAAATAAGTCTGGATTAGCCCTGAAAGTCACAGCATAATTCACAATTTTACAATTACCCCTTTAGTTTTACCTACCAGTAAAGGGAGTAGCCGGCAGAAGCACAAGAGGTGGGCTCTAAGGCAACGTGGCAAAGAAAATCAGACATTGAGGAGGGTTTCATTTCAGTGTTCAGCAGCTTTCAGACCTGACATTTCTAGCGTAGGAAGGGAAGGCCCCCTTAATTACTGCTAACCCCATCCACCCAATCTGAAGACTGGTCTAGAGACTTATGTTTCCCAAAAGAGTACAGAATACGTTTCATTAATCTCAAATCTGGTATCCTTTTTTAAAAACACTGAAGTTTCATTTGCTTTTGCTAGTATACTCGACATCATTAGCACAGAACTCAGATGCCCAAGGAAACAGTATTTACCAAACAATGGTCTTGGGGGGAAATGCAGATAAACAATGAGGAGGGACAGGAATAACTTAAAAGCAAACTACTAACAGGCCTGGTCCTCAGTTTCTTCCTCTATAAGATAAAGGGGAAAGCAAAACAAAACAAAACTTTCCCTTAAAAGACTGCAGTGAGCATAAAATTAAATGAGATAACATAAACTGTCTATCAAGAGCAGTGCCTTAGAATGTGACAGGCATTCAATACATGTTAAATGTTAAGTTCCTTTTTCCCTTTCCCTTAGGTCTTGTTTTCTACAACTGGTGGTTTTCTCTCTCCTCTCTCCTTGGTGTTTGGAACTTTTTCCTGAATCTATAATATCAGCTTTTAAAAATCTATGTGCAAATTCCAAGTGATGATTTCCATTTTGTGAACAATATCATATATTTGTCTGTTTTTCTTTATAACCATATTCTGTTAGAACACTAAAGACTGACAGACCCACAAATATCAATGAAGGCAGGAAAGGGCAGACCTAAAAATGATAATAAAAGTAAACAGCAAGAGATCAAGGATACTAGGAAAGAACAGTATTATTGAAATCAAATACTGTCAGGAAGAAGGTTGAAAAGAACTCTGAAATAAAGGGCAGACCCCCGCCCCCGAAACAAAACTATAATTATCTCCTGGAGGGTGGGCCCCCTGTAGTGCAGGCTTGCCCTGCTAGGTGAGTGTTCTAGGAACCCATCTGCATCAGTGTACCAGCTGGCATTGATGTGAGAGGCTGCGTTTGGCTTCAGTAAATTTTTTTTGCCCATTTCATGATGGGTGTTTTACATTACAAGAACAATATGCGACATGACAACACACCTACCTGCTCACACCATGCTGAGTGTTCAGCAGTTTTTTACCAAAAAGGCATGATTCCTGTGCCCCACCCTCCCTATTCACTGGATCTCACTCTGAATGACTTTTTGTTTGTTTCCCTGAGTGAAAAAAAAAAGTCCTCAAAGGGAAAAGTTTTGCCAATCTGAAAGAGGTGAAACAAACAAACAAAATGGAAGAAGCACTAAAAGGTATCAAAATCACTGAATTCAAAAACTCTTTTGAGCAGTGTGTCTTGCTTGATAGGTGTATCAAATGGAGAGTATTTTGAAGGTGGCTGAAGTTTAAACTGTAAGGTCGGTGGGTCTCAGGGGCCTGGACAAACAGGATGGGGCAAAGGGACGTCCCCAAACCAAACGGCTGATGCTTGGCCTTAGCACCCAGATACAGCCACTCAGAAGGCTCAAGCTCAACCAATCACACCATATATGGACACCAGCCCTTTACTGCCTTACCTGCTTCTCCCCTACCCCAGGATCCTATAAAACCCACTCACTCCCTTCCCAGGATGCAACTTCTTCAGCCCCCATCTTCTTCCCGGGGGGCCGCTGAATCTCGCCCGGGGGTGCTCCCAATAAAGGCTCACATTTGATTAGCCATTCAATCTCTCATGTCAATTCCTTACATAAACATGTAAGAATACACAGCTTTTATAAGTAAACTGGGTTTCTTGTCCCCCCTCCCAAGAACATGGGTAGATAGCATTTATATGGTGCTTTATTCGATTTTGACCATATCCATTTTAGAGATAAAGAGACTGAGGTTTAGGAAGATACAAGTGCCTTGCCCAGGATTGTTCATCTAATGAATTATAGAGAAAACAGAGTTACAATCTAAGATTTCTGACTATAAATCCTCTGTTCTTTCCACTGCACCATTTGAGACCAAGTGAAGAAAGAACTCGCACTATACGAGGTCAAAAGCTTTAAATAAAATAAATAAAATCACTGAAATAAAAATTAATAAATTTGAGGCTTTTAACAAAAGAATAAAGAAAGACAGGATAATAGCAATACCAAGTAGAAAGGTTCAACTTCGGAAATAAGGAGACCCAAGCATAGTGAAAAGTTTAAAGGCTAAATTCTTTCAAAAGAAAAGTAGTTTGGTTCATACCCCGATAAACAAAAAGGATTCTCCAAGAGCCCTACATTCCCAAGAATACACTGTAAAAATCTTTGATAGAGACCTCATTATCATAACAATCAAATATAAAGCAATGGTTCCAGAATCAATCAGAATCATCATAATGCTGGGACCAGAAGGATCCAAAGATCCTTTCTAGTTTTGTATCTGCTAGAATAGCACTGTCCAACAGAAACATAATGCAAGCTATATTTAAACTTGAAATATGGCTAGTCTAAATTAATGTGCTGTAAGTATACAGCATACATCAGATTTAAAGTCTTAGCACAGAAAAGAGGTGTAAATATGTCAATAATTCTTTTATGTTGATTATTTGTTGACATGTTAATATCTTGGGTATATTTAGTTAAGTGAAATATATTATTAAAATTAATTTACTTTTAAAAAATACGGCTACTAGCATATTTAAAGTGCTCAATAACCGCATGTAAGCCAGTGGCTATCATACTGAACAATGCAGTTCTAGATAACCACACAAGTAATTGCAGCTTGCATGTTAAGTCACTTTCTAAAGGTTAAAATTAATAGGGTAGTAATATAGTGTGATACAACTTTCTTCTCTTCATTGATATTAGAACCATGAAAATCTCATAGAAATCCATTGCAACTTAATGTGACCACACTACTCATATAGCTCCAGGGAGCTAGTTATTGATCAACCGAACATAGTAAGACTATGATTACAGGCATTTTTTTTTTTTTTGGTGCTGGTGTATAATTTTCAAGGGAACTTTTCTTCCAAGGATTATAGTCAAGACGGAAGCAATCACAAATGACCTTTCTAAAAGTAAACTGATAGGTAACCTGATACAGCAAGTTTCATGAAAAGTAATTTATAATTGAGAGTTCACATAAGAGAAACAGAATTGAGATTTTTACAGATGTTCCTTCAGGTATATATGATTTGAATCTGAGAAAAACTCAAAGTTTCTCTAGAAAAAAATATAAAACTTGTGAGAGTCAACAGAAATCTGTAGTCTAAGAATAATGGTGACTGACACCTTTCTAGAAAATGTTATTTCATTTATGACAATATGAAGAATGCTAGGAAACTGACTTTCAGTAATCGGTAATAAACAAAGAGTTTTACAAGTCATGTAAGTCAAAACTAGATGTGAAGTTGCTTACATTTTGGTGAATAAAAAAGTCTGTTTCTTCACAATGGTTGTGATTTCTGAATTAGAAGCACTAAGGAAACACTCTTTTATTGTACACTGTAGGACTTTTCTTAGAGACAGCCTACTGAATCCTATTGATTTGGCTAACAAATTAAAAATGCATGAGTAATTAAAATCTATACATAATCTTCCCTTAAAAGTAGCTAAATTTTGAATCTATAATTCTATCAACATAACAAATTTGAGCATAAATAGTGATTTTTAACATCAAAATCTAAGTAAAATTCTTAGAAACATAGAAAAACAACAAATTTAAACTATTTAAGAAAGACTAGGATAGGCATCTTAACCAGAATGATCTTTTCAATCTAGATGCTATCTGAAACCTAGACTTCTAAGAAAAAAACCTCAAACAGCTGGAATCCAGCTTAGATACACAAAATAAATCACTTCTGACTGAAATCCACTCTCAAAAGCTCAATCAGGTTTCTACAAGCAACAAAACAAACAAAACAAATAAAGAACATTAACACCAGTCAACTGGGTTTACTAATTGTGCGGCAAGAATAAAAATACAATAGCAGACAAAGAATAAAATTCGTTGTGAAATTCATAATCATTCACTATCTTTGACCCTTAAAGTAAGAATTTTGTTCCTTAATACACTGTTGTAATAAAGATACTGAATGTGTTCTTATGCTAGTTCATATCCTTAAATTATTTACTAGAAACTTAAGTCACCTAAAATGTGATAGTTGATACAGTGTATATAATGAACAAGTCAGGTAAATATTCATATTCATATCATCTTTTAAAAAGAGTAGGTACTTAATCTGCCCTGAAAGTAAATAAGATGTTACTTAGCAATACTGTATTCCAGAGCACACTGCCTTATAGGGAAATAAGGATATTAATCAGGACATTTAGTTTCACGTATTCTTTTGATATGTGTATCATGCATAAAATTCTCTACTTTCCTGAAAAGTTTTTATGTACCACCAAAAACAATCATTTCATGATACATGAATTAAATAAGAAATAAGCAAGAAGTAACTATTTGAAGTTTCCTATTATGAGCAGTGGGGAAACAATACTTTTCCAAAGAAATAGTTTTCCTTCAAAATACTTTTTTTCTATGTAATTCCCACAACCATATGAAATCAGAAATAGCATGTGCTTCGACTTTAAAAGGCGGTGGGCAAGAGTACTTATGTACTGTGAGAGAGGGAGAATTAGGAAGGGACTCCGCCCTGATTAATTAGGACTGTCTCAGTTCAATAATAATTTTTCCCCCCTATAAACCTAAAGAAATTAAACAAATAGATGAGAATTTTCTCATCCACCTCTATCCACATAGAACTAGAAGTTCAATTTAAATATAGTGCCTTTTAAAACCTGTTAAAAATATAACACATTTTATGTGAATGTACAATTGGATTTCAGTTATCCCTTTAGGGAAGAGTTTTACTTTATTTGAAAACTTCAGCAATTATGACTTAGGCCTTCTCCAATTTGTTTTTTTGTATTACCCTCAGTATATGCAATGAGGGATAAAATATCCCAATCTAGTCTTTCTCAATCCTTGTATTTACCTACCAGTTAATTAAATTCTCAGTTCAAAATGTGCTGATAAAGTCAGTGCAAAAGACAAGGCTGAAAAGATGTGGGTCCCAGGGTTGGTGTCCCACAGACCACTAGATACTTACCCAATATCCATTCTCCCTTTTATCTTTGTAACAGAAACCCATTATCTAGTTAGGCATGCTGCTATCTGGAATAAAAGACCACAATTTCCAGCTCAGGTGGCCATGTGACTAAGTTCTGAACAATGAGAGGAGAGCAGAAATGTCATGTGGGCTTTGCCTAAAGGAAGCTTGTTTAGATAGGAGGGGGTCCTCTTTCATTCTTCACCCCTCACCTTCCTTCTGGCCTGTAAGACAGATACAATGACTGTAATTTCAGCAGCTATCTTTCTACCGGAAATGACCTTAAGAATGAAACTTATTCATGAGGGTAGTGAAACAGATAGTGGGTTAGGACACAATGACTGTAGAATTACCATATCAGCCCTGGATTGCCCACCTCTAGTATTCTTTTATGTAAAAAATAAACTTTCTACCATGTTTAAGCCATTGTATTTTGGGTTTTTCAATCTTACACACTGAACCCAATCTTAAGCAATCCATAAGCACTGAGAAAATAAGAGACAATGTGGGAAAGAAAAAGTTTTAATTATTTTTAATTTTTTGATGGGTCTTATTCTTCCTCAGGATAATGGTTAAGAAGACAGACTATGAATTGACACAGCTACATCCAGGTCCTGGTTCTGCCACTTACTAGCAAGTCAGTTAAACCTCTCTGTACCTCAGTTTACCCATCTGTAACATTGGGATGATAAAATGGTACCTACTACCCTCATAGGGTTGTTTTGAAGATTAAGTAATACATATAAAGTACTTAAACAGTTTTTGGTACAATATATGTTGGCTGCCACGATGACAACTGATATTTCTAATAATAATAAATAGGCTTCATTTTATATTTATATTTCAAAACTAAATGGAACTGAGAAAACACAAGGAAATCTTTATCAAACATATACAAGTTATAATATTGGAATATAGTTGCAGCCAAATATATATTTATTTAATAAGAGGCAATTTACTCCACTAGAAATTTTTAGAAAATATTTCCAAGAAAAGCTAATGACATAATTCATTGAAAAACAGTTTTATTTAGTTTTATTACTTAATAGACTAGAATCATTATTTTAAATAGAAAACAATAGTTATATTATCCTGGTAATTTATAAATGTGATCGTATGATCATTAACTCAAAAGATATAACACTTTGAAGCATTTTAAGCAGTTCCAGACATTTAGAAAAAAATTCTGTGCACATAATCTATCATATTTACAAATAGAATTTTATAGTCCTGAGACAGTAAACATTTTATTTGACTTGTAAATTTTGCACTGATTTAACCCACAGTTGTGATTATTTCTCCCACCCAACCTAGTACTCTTCATCTTATGCCACGGATACTGAGATTATGAAAATCCATCTATAATATGTATACTCCATCCCAAATACCAGTACACAAGAAAACCAAAAGGGATGAGGACATGACAATAGTGCTTCAATCAGCTTTTTTTTTATTGTTGCTCAATAAATAAATCACATTTACTGAGTACATATGCTCTTTTTTACTTTGTTCTATAATTTCAACTCTATCAGGAGAAGTTTTGTTGTTGTTGTTTGTTTTTGTTTGTGTTTGCCTCTTTGCCTTCAGCAAAAACTAGCTTTCCCTTAAAGGTACATATACCCTGCAGCCATCTCAAACTAAAGTTGTTTGTACCATATTCTTCCTTGCTTACTATTTCTAGCTTAATACCATTATCTCCAATTCTTTAGTAAAGATCCTGATCATTTGAGGCTCATGCCATTCAGTCAAACCACCCTCTTTGCCTCCTCATCACTATTGTATGTACTAATCTCTCTGCGTACTCCCTTATTCATCAAAGGCTTTGGAACTTAATTCACAGTCTTTCTTTCAATTCCAAATCCTTCCATTGTTTTGGGTGACTTCAACACCCATGTGTGTGACCCATGTAGTACCAAGGCCTTCTTAATTCCAGTGACTAAATCCACTTTTCACTTTAACCCTCTACCTCCACTGCTACCACCATAATCTTGTCATCCTTGCTCTTAAATCATTTATTCAAGCAGTTCACCTTCCAATAACATTCTCATTTACTTCGAATTGTCTTATGAACTACTTCTACCATGAAGATTCTCTGGCATCTTAAGAGATTCCAATTTATCTATCAATTTCTATCTATCAATTTCTATCTATCAGGGAAGCCGGGAACGCTCAACGGGTTAAGCACTCACTTTGCAGCCCCAGGGTCCACGGATCAAATCCCAGCCCTGGCCTGTGAGGACCCATATGCTGAACTGGGGGGTGTGGCCCCCAGTTCAGTTCTCACCAGAGTGAGCTTCTCATGTGAGAGGCCCCTACCTGGTTCCTGTCTCAAGCAGCCCCCTGCCCACCTGTGTGGAATGAAACTATGTCAAAAACTGATGACGTACAACTATGGAAACTGCTCTGGGCCTTCCTCCTTCTCTCTGTCTCTCTCTCTCTCTCTGTCAAAAACAAAATAAATGTTTAAAAAAAATTTCTATCTATTGATGCTTTTTTTTTTTTCATCATCCTTCTTATCCACAGGTTAAATTCCATGACTCCAGAAAATATTCTATTACAATGAACTCCTTTCCCATTCAGTCCCTGCATCACCTCCAATGGCAAAACTGTAACCCTGGATGAGACTACCCCGTTTTGCCATAACTGTAATGAAGCAAGTGTATGCTGCTATGGAAAATTACACAACACAATATGACCACCATGCTCAAATGAATCCTGAATATAGCACACAAATCCTATCATTTTATCCTGATCTACACAAAATAGGTTATTTCAAATCCTCTGAATTCTATTCAGATCTTTGACTCTCTATCTTTAGTTTCATCAAAGGCACTACTTTCTACTTTACTGAAAAACATAAATGATAACAGACATGACTTTCCAATGGGGAGTTGAGAAGATTCATGACTGTTGCTTTGTACCATTTTCTCTTTCTTCCCTCCATTTACATTAGATACAGGTTAAAGTTATGAACATGGGGTAAGCTGTTTACAATAAGAATAAAGAAAGAGACAAGAAGAGAGCCCAGAATCAAGCTTTGAAGAATTCTAAAAATGATGGTTGAGTAGAAGAGAATGAAGCTTCAAGTCGAACTCTAAATTTTGCACTAAAAACAAATCAGTTACATTTTTTGTGTGTGTGTATCACACATTTTAGCTACATTTTATGTGTATGTATATACAGTCACATATATACACACAGTATATATATTTATACAAGAAACTAGTTTGGATGACAAATATAACTCTAGTGTTTTCCAACAATATTAAACATTAGCCCTTTGATAGATGAAATTGAGCAATGTTATTATTACTGAGGTCCAAAGAACTCTTTTCCCCTGTGGAAATAAAATAATCGACATGACATAATATTACTAGCCAAGGGTTGGGGAGAAACATGAAATTATTATCCTTTGTAGACATAAAACTTTCTAGTTGGAACAAAGACAGGTCTTGCTCATCAAGAGCATATGTAGATTTAAGATCCTTAACTATAAACAGTAGGCTTAAGGCCTGGGTGGTCTGTGTTATGTCCAATAATATATAAATTGGCTTATCCTCAAAATAAATATTTCTTTTTTCATTACTCTGACTCATGCAAAAGATTCAATCTTTGTTCAGAAACAGAAAGGTTTTCAAAAAAACCTTTTAGCTATTAGTCTATATATTCAATAGACAGTTTAGGGACTACTCCTTATTAAATGCATATAAAAAGAATGATTTTTCTCAGTGTCTCAAAGAATGCTCTGAGTAAATTGGGAAAATGCTTAATGAGAAGTAAATCCTCTCTCTCTGCATACAATGACCTCTGATATTTTTTGCATAGTTTAATAATGAGCTATGGCTCAAGGGATGAAATAAACTATAAAATAACCTATGCTCCTGTTTTTATCTCATATATAATTTACTACTGGCTATTTGGCATACTATATAAGCCACCTAAAATAATTACTTTAAAGTTTAATATCTTTCATTTTCTTTAAAGTTTGCATCAAAATGTATGCTAATTAGTATTTTCAATAAGTCCTCAGGTGCTTATCAAAATTTGGTTTAACTATAAGGAACAATAGTATTCAAATGAAATGAAACAGATTTTCTTTTTCTGAAAGAAGAGGAAGAGGAGAGAAAACATTAAGGAGCAGCACACTCCATTTATGTATAATATAGCAAAATGGCTCCATGAAACCATCCAAAGAACTGTTTTTGTCTTTTCCGGATGAAAAGAGTCCAGTATTCTTCATGCATGATAGGAACTTGGTCTAACTCAGGCTCTGTTTCCATACCTGCTTAATGAGTTGGCTAGAAAATATCCTACAGTCATAACAAAGACATATCATCATCAGAGGGTAAAGATTCCAACATCATCATGACCAGATGTGCAGGACTAAAAATCTTGGCTTTTTGTTAGGTCTCACTATTGGTTTATAAAATGAGCATTAAATATTGTTTGTTCTAGCTCTAAATTTTCTCCTTCGAAAAGAGCTGATCTAAGTGTGAAACACTTTCTCTATGGAAAGATAATGAACGTCAATGGGAAATGTTTTAGCTGCATGCAACTGGCTGTTTTCCAGATACTACATATGGACTTAGATGTTCACTTAACTCTCATATAATTTCATTTTCAGAACTGCAGTGGTTGAATATCAACAATATTTTTTCCTATACAATTAATAAGATATTTTTTATTTTATTATGTAGATAATAGAAAATTTTAACTGAAATTCTTTGAGTAATACTGTAGTTTTTCTAATAACTGAGAATTTGTGACAAATACTGGAGCCATCTTGTAACTGTAAAGATATTTATTATGGGGAAGCCGGGATGGCTCAGTGGGTTAAGCGCTCGCTTTGTAGCGCCGGGGACCGAGGATCGAATCCTGGCCCCGGACCGTGCAGAACCATATGCTGAACTGGGGAGTTCCCCCAGTTCAGTTCTCTCTCTGTCTCTGTCTCTGTATCTCTCTCTCTCTGTCAAAAAAATTAATAAAATAAATAAATAAAACTTAAAAAAATATATATTTATTATATTGAGATATAATCGGTAGAAAAATGCTTTGCATTACTAAATTGAGGAACATAAAATTTAACTTGAATTTGAATCCAGAAATGACACTATTA
>PVKE010024188.1:0-24000 GCA_004027555.1 Craseonycteris thonglongyai | reverse complement strand
CACCCTCAATGATTCATTTGGTCAGAATTCTGTATATCCAAGATGTTATTGTGCTAATTAAAATATATGTGTGAATGTTAAAGTTATTTGAAGAAAACTGGAGATTTTTTACTTAATAGTGCTCAATAAAAATCCTAGGGGAAGCCTGGATGGCTCAGTGGGTTAAGCGCTCACTTTGCAGCCCTGGGGACTGAGGATCGAATCCTGGCCCTAGCCCATGTACCCATATGCTGAACTGGGGAGTACCCCCAGTTCAGTTCTCACCCAGGTGAGACCCCGGGCCCAGTTCCTGCCCTGTGCAGCCCCACACCCACCTGTGGAATGAAACTATGTGGAAAAACCAATGATGTGCAACTATGGAAACTATTCTGGGCCCTCTCCCTTCTCCCTATCTGTGTCTTTGTATCTCTCTCTGTCAAAAACAATAAAAATGAATCTTAAAAAAAAAAAAAATCCTACCTAAACCTCCATAAATTCATGAACATTTACTAGTAAAATATTAGTGCTGTTCATCATGTAGTTACTACTCTCTATAGCAGCTTCCACAATTAAAAAATAAAATATACAAGCCCTGCAACATGTGCTGACCTGGAATACTTTGTTTTATATCTGCACACACTCTCTCCCTCAGCTTCCTCTGGAGAAGTGTTTACTAAGCTATCATTACTGGGAACATATTTCCACATTATTCTAACCCTCCTGGGATTGCCTGACATACGGGACAAAACATAATGTTCACTCTACTACAGAAATTTAACCCACAGGAATAATTGTAGAGCTGACATTTTAGATGGAACCTGAAAGAGCTTGCCTCATACTTCTTCTTCCTGCTATTTCATCTTCTTACTGAAAAGGGTGAAGGAGATTGGGGTGTGGATTTTTGGGACAGGTGTAGGGGAGAGCCACACCTCTACTGCCAGGACAATGGAAGAAATTCATTTGTAGTAGTTGTTCTTAGAGCAATGGGACCGAATAAGGAGTGATGGAACAGAAAAGAGAACATATAGAAAAGTAATGAGAGGAAGAAGTCAGTGAGTTAAAAAGGCATGTCACATCGTCACATTTTACAAGTTTATGCTGTTTTCTTCACCCCCAGCTCTAATGAAATCAAATTCCCACAAAAAGGCCACACATGAATGGGTTTCTTTTTATCGGGATCAAAAGGATAAATAATGTTTTATGTATGTTAACAAAAGAGTCAATATCAGGGCATGGATAAAAATGAACAATGCAGAGCAGAAAACAGCCATTTTGTGGAGACAGGAAGTTAAAGCCATAAGTAGTCCTAATATTGTATGGCCCAGGGAATTACCTTAAATATGAGGAAAGCCATTGCACTTAGCATGTAGAAGAGAATACAAATCCAACCCAATCTGACCTAAAAGTTATGGGGGGACAAAAGTTAAGGTCTGGGAGGTGAGGATAATATCTGGGTTTTTAACCATTCATTGCCCACAGACATTATAAGACTTAAAGATGTCCCGCATCCTAAAACAGAGTGTCTCAGCTGGAGCCATACGGTGGTGAAGAGATGGACCAGGGTCTTTCCAAGTCAGCTGACTGGCAGCACCTCCAGTCCCTACTCAACTTTCAGGAAGTGTTGCTCTCGGTGCTGAGAATGAGCTCTGCTCTGTAGAATTGTTTTGCAGGCCACTCTTCCTGATAGCCTTGGGAAGAGGTACTCCAGTAACTTTCTGCATGGCAATTCTCTGCCGCCATTGTGTTTGGTCTACTTCTCTGGTATGCACCCTCTGCATTTCTTTTCTGGTCATGTATTTACTTTCTTTCTCCCCTGGGATCCACCTTTTATTTAGTCCTCCTCTTTCCAAAAGACTCGGTAATATTTATCTATGTCGTCTCGTATCTACCTGTTGAGCAGTTTGCTAGCACACAGCTCAGCCAGAGCCATATGACATCAACACACTCATTCAAGGATGTTGGTGTGTGAAGGTATAGAGGTAAAATACATAAGTTGCATGCATAGAGACAGTAACTGGAATTTGTCGCTTCAGTTTCATTGACATAGATTTTGGGGTAGGTGAATGGGCTATCTGGTAAGATGACTGTGTGTTAGGAAATCATGTTCATGGTCTTACCTTTTACTTTTACATCTTAACAATTAAACACTGGTTAGTTCCTATGAGCCTCAATTCTCTTATAAAATCAAGATGGTAATACTTGTCTCATGGATGTGATGAGGAGTAAATGGAAAGCTCCAGTCACATAATACCTTTTACATGGATAGGATGGTTGATAAATTATGCTTGTAATAGTCTAGTCATAGTAATAATTTTAAATCAGTGACTCAATGAATAACTCGATTCATGGAGTATAGAAAGTATAAAAAACAGTAATGTTCAACAGTGGCAACACTGGGCAAAAACTTCCTTAACCAAGTGACCAAAGTGAACTTTCCCAGTGATAAATATGGGGAGCTGCTGTACTCATGTGGATGCGACAAGAATGGTATTTCACCTCTTTGCATTCTTCCCCCAAATTCATACCCTCCCTCTAATAATGCAGATATAGCAAACAGACCCAAATTGAGGAACATTCTACAAAATACTTGAACAGTAATCTTCAAATAGTGTGAAAGTCATAAAAAATCAGGAAAGACTGGAACTGTCACATGTAGGAAGAGATTAAGGAGCCACAGCCACTAACTGGGACTCTGGATTAGATCTTGGAACAGTATAGAGGATGCTAACAGGAAACTGATGAAACCCAAATAAAATCTGTAGTATAGTTCATAGTATTGTGTCAGTGTTAATTTCTTAGTTTTGAGAACTGTCTCACAGAATGGTAAGTTGTGAACATTAGGAGACACCAGGTGAAGTGTACACATGAACTTGTTATGCTTTCTTGACAACTTTTTTGCAAATCTAAAGTTACTGCAAAATAAAAAGTTACAATTTTGTTTAACGTTAAAAAGTAAAACTTACAGTGACAGAGAACAGAAATCAGTGGTTTCCAGGGCCTGACATCAATGCAGCCTAAGGGAATTTTTTGAGGGGAGTGATAAACCTGTTTTTTCTTCTGATTGTGATTATAGTTATATTAACCTATACATGTCTAAAAATTCAGACATTTATACTGAAAGAGTCAATTTTACTGCATGTCAATTAAAAGCATAAAACAAAATAAAAAATGAAAGTGAATGGGAAGAATACATAAGGTACAAGAAAAATATTTGACTATAACATTAGAACCTTGTTTTATGTATATCACTGTTAACATACAATCAACCAAAGCTTATTAAATATTTTTGTTCTTTCATTTAATAAATATTCATTGAATCCCAACGATGAGTTTGACATTGTGCTAAGGCTTGAAGGTACATAAAAAGTTGATGTGTTCTAGATGTTAAAACAAGTTCTTATTCTAAGACAAGCAAATACATACTATAAAAATTCTTGTGAGCAATCAGGGCATTAGGTATATGAAGAGTTAAATGGCATGAAATATTTACATAGCATTTCAAGATAATATCACTACTGTATTTAAAAAGTAAAATATGACATAAATTTAGCAGTGATGTAAATATGATTGGATGAATAGGAAATTTTTATGAAGGGGTACATAGAATTTGAGAGGAAATTACTTTATTTAAAACTATTATAGTATTTAGGAAAGAAGCATTTAAATATCACAATGTATTTCTTTTGTTTCAAAATTTGTTATTTAAGCAATATTTTCTTTAATTTTACAATTGTTACAAAGTAAATGTTTGCCCTTCCCCCCCCCCCCCATGTGTTGAAGGCCTAATCTCCAAGGTGAATTTATTAAAGATTTGTTTTTACTTTTATTTTTTTGACAGAGAGCACAACAGAGAGAGACAGAGAGAAAGGGGAGGGCCCGGAGCAGTCTCCATAGTTGCACATTATTAGTTTCCTACATAGTTTTATTCCACAGGTGGGTGTGGGGCTGCACAGGGCAGGAACTAGTGGGGGCCTCTCACATGGGAAGCTCACCTAGTTCAGCATATGGATCTGCATGGGCCAGGGCCGGGATTTAATCCTCTAACCTCCAGGCTGCAAGACAAGCGCTGAACCCACTGACCCATTCTAGCCTCCCGGAGATTTTATTAAAATGTGGGCTTTTGTGAGATAATTAGATTTAGATGAGGTCATGAGGGTGGTGTCCTTATGATGGGATTCTTGTTCTTTTAAGAGGAGAACAAAGAGCTGGCTCACTCTCTGTCCATCATGGGGGGATAAAATAAGCAAGCAGCCAGCTTCAGACCAGGAAGACAGCTCTCACCAAATACTGCCACTTTGATCTTGGACTTCTCAGCCTCTAGAAGTATGAGAGAGAGATACTTGTTTGTTATTGAAATCACCCAGTTTGTGGTATTTTGTTCTAAGAGCCCAAGCTGACTAAGACGGAAATTACATTATAGTACCCAATGTGAATGAGTTACATACATTAAATAATGTATGTAAGACACTTACAGGGGCTTGACATGTATTAACCAAGAAGATTCTTGCAAGAACCCAAGGAGATAGAGACAACGATTCTTTCCGTCCCCCATTTTAGAGATTAAAAACAAACAAACAAACAAACAAAAACAGAGGCCTGCAGCCGTTAAATAAGGCTCCCAGGATCATACAACTGAGAAGCAGCCAGGATTTGAATCCAGGCATCTGACTCCAGGGCACACATGCCACCCCACCGAAATACATCAATGACAATCATGGTGGTTTCAGTTTTCAGCTGGAAAGAAGCATAAAATGTTTCAAATGTCAAGAGACCCTGATTATTCTAAAAACCTGATTTAAAGTACAATGAGTTATGAAACACTTTTTTTTTTTCCTGGAAGCAAATAGCCTTTTCTGTGCCCTCTAGCTGGCACCCTGCCTCTTGCTCATGTGCATGCACGGTCCCTTTCACTTAGCCGCCAGCCAGCAGAACGTGACCTTGGCAGCCTGTCGTGCCCGGCCAAGATTCCAGAATAGCAAAAGGAGCGCTTAAGTTCCTGAAGAACCTTTTGAACCACCACGTGTGCCTTGGGATGTCCGTAGACACAGAGGCCCGCCTTTGCCAGGTGGCTTGTTTGCTAATGTGGCTTCATTGTCTGTCTGCGATGCTCTTGAACTTCTAATGTATTATTTTCCTCTATTCTGTGTTTTTCTACCATTGGAATTGCCTAATTTGTCTAAAATACTCTGTTTTGTGTTATTTCATAATGACCCCATTTGCCTGCAAGTGGTTTGGTGACATACAGTCATTAATTGTATGGGATTTGGTTTTGCATTACTTTTGTTGGAACAAAAACTGGAATTCTAATTCTCTGTACAGTCACTAAACAACAAGGGTGCTCTATAAGTGAATTATATGTGGCTAAATGTTAACTTTTTATAGTCAATTTAATTCTGAAAACTTAATAATAAATTTGATACAAGCTGCCAGTGAGCAGAGGTATAGATAACAGCATATGTTCACAGCCATCCATGAAAATTTAATCCTTTTATGGTATGCTTCTATATTGTTTATACCAAATCTTTCTCTTTGACTTAGACCACTTTTTTTGCAGTCCAGACTCTATAATAAATATGTCCATTTCAATCAAGTATTTTTTTCTGCCCTTAGAGCTATTGATGTTTGGGGCTGACTAATTCTTTATCGTGGGACTTATCCTCTGCCTTGTAGAATGTTCAGCAGCATCTCTGACCTCTACTAATTGGGTAAAAGAAATACCCTTCCCCTCAGTTGTGACAATCAAATATGTTCCAAAAATTACCAAATATCCCCTGCAAGATAATTCAATTCCCACTGGAGAACCCCTAGCTTCAATGTTTTATAGACTAATGAAAGTCTACATGTACAAACATTAAACTCCTTTTCCCCTCAGATCTCCTCTAGACAAGTTAAGAGCATGTCTGAGGAAAAGCTTACCTCCATCCTTTAATAGCTGTGTAACTTGATCAAGTTACATACTAACTTCTCTATAACTCAGTTTCTTCATCACTAAGTAAATGTATGAATAAAACCAGCTTCATATGACTGTTGGGAGGATTAAATGAACTAATACATATAAACCGTTTGGAATATTTCCTGGCACATAGTATGCTTAAGCTAATCAATGTTAGTAATAGTAAAGGAATGCTGTTGAATGTTAGCAATATTCATACCTTACTAGAAACTTCAGATTCTTCTTTCCAGAGGATGTACACACACAATTTAAAAAGGGAGAGATACAAGGTATAGTAAAGGCATGCAATGATACTCAACATCATTAAGAATCAAGCAAATACAGAATAGCATTATGAGGCACTATTTGAATCTATTAAACTTTGTAAGTTTTTTTAAATATTTAAAATTGATAACAGTGTGGCCAAATGGCACTAATACACTGTGTTGGAAGAATGTACAGCTGTATGTTTTAGTTTGTATCAGAGCTTTAAAATATTTATAGTCTTTAAGAGTAAATCTAGTTCTAGAAATTTATGTTAAGGGAGCCTTGCAGAACATTTGCTTCTGTCCAGAATGTTCAGTGAGACATTTGGTCCATGCCAAAAGGTCCTTGATCATGTGCCATTATCAGCGAGGCTTCCAAGGCAAGAAGGGTTATTATTGGCAGGGCAGCCACAACACAATTACTGGACCAAATGAAACATGATAGTATTTTTTATGTATTAATCCTATAAACCAAAAGTATAAATAAACATTGTGGGTTATTTGAACCCTGGGATGTTATCTAAGCATGAACATTTTTGACAGAACCAAACATCAAGGACCATTTGGTGTGGACCAAACATGCCCATGGGCATTTTGAATGGGACCAGATTTTCAGGACCTTTGGTTATGGACCAAATGTCCATTAATCCTAAGAGAGTAAATATGTTCAAAAATTAATAAAGAAGTATGTTGATTACCATGTTATATATGACAGCAAAAAATAAGAAGTAACCTAATAGAGGAATAATGCAATAACTCATGGTGTATTTATATCCTATAATCTGTAGCGATCATCTTTTTAGTAATATTTATAAACTAGGGAAAATGCTGTAACCATGGTAATTCTTGGTTTAAAATGCCCCTGTCACTTTCATGATGGTATTAAAAATCTTCAGGTGGGCAGAAGCAAACACACACAAACACTCATTTTTTAAATTTATTTTTGGCAAACCCTTTCTAATTCCCTAGCCATATATTTTCTGTAGGCATCCTTCCCATTTTCCAACCCCTTCACCCTGCAAGATTGTGACACACCATAAATAGAGGGGCATGCATCTGTATTAGACAATGACATGGAAGATTTTCTGATGGACTGGTGAATGGTAAATTGCATGATATAAACAAACAAACAAACAAAAAAATGGCTGAGGGCTGATACCCCAGCTCTACTGACCACATTGGAGTCTCCTGTGCAAGCTTTGTTTCTTTACCCTCTGAGCTTTGATTCACCAACCTGTTTTCTCATCTTGGAGTGTTTTTCCATTTCTGCTTTACTGTTCTCCTTAAGACCAAGCTAAAGCAGTGCACCTGCTCCAGGAAGCTTTCCCTAACCACCACCCCATTCAGACTTGCACGTTTTGTCCCTGTGCACTCGGGTGGTACAGCATGCAGACCTACTCCTGCATTCAAGCATTTATCTTTTGTGCTATTCATGTTTTCAATAAATATGTATTGAGCTGCTACTAAATGTCAGATACTATATTAAGTACTGGCTATATGGCCTTGGTGAGTATAAGAAAAAGTCAAACTTGCCCCTGTTCTCCTGGGGTCTATGCTTCAGTGGAGATGATGGAATGTAAACAAATACACCATAAAAAATAAATTTATCTTAAGTGGAAATTCTGAACAGGACCTGGAAAAAACCAGTGAGTAAGTGTAGGGAAAGCAAAACTTTACTTCTATCCATCTTAGGTTTTCAGCTGAGACTATTTAAATAAGACAGATCGCCAAGAGAAAAACAACAGCTTGTAATGGATACAGTGCACATCATGTGGGAGAAAGCTTCATAAAGAGTAACTCAAAGCATTAACTTAGAACTCCAGCTTATAGTGTATCTTCAATAAAGAATAATAAATTTGTAGAGAAGTATTATAACAGGCCAAAGGAAAATAATTTTAGGCTCTGAAAGGTAAAAAAAAAAAAATGTGGGGAGGTAAATATATGAGGGGAAAAAAATTGGAGAAAGGTTTGTTTGCATATTCATTTGACCTTGTCTTTGGGCAGTAAGAATCTGTTTCCAGTAAAAGGAGAATTTATACCCTGCCTTTATGCAAAAAAGAGGGAGGGTAGAGAGAGCTTTTCCTGCATTTGTTGCTTCTTAATTGCCTTCGGGTCAAAATAATTTTGACCTAATGTGTCATATCTGAGACTAACTTATTCTGGTTTCCTTCATAAGCAACATAAATATCTGGAAAAGCATTCCAGGCATATGGAACAGCCCATGTAAATCCCTGGACTTGCTTAATATATTCCAGGAATGAAAATTGAATTTACGAGATGGGGGTTGAGAGAGTATCAGTGAGAAAGGAGACTCTGAGAGGGGCGTGCACATGTCAGAACTAGAGTGTCCCAAAGGCCACAATAAGATCTTTGAATTGTATTCTTAGTATTTTTTTAAGCATGGGAGTAACGTAATCATTTTTACATTTTAAAACCAACTGCTGCTGTGTGGAAAAGGAATTGTAGGAGTAATGGTGGAAGCAATCAGAAGACGTGACAGACATGATGGCTTGGATCTAGGTGACAGTAGTTGAGGTACGTAGAAGTGATCTGATTTGAAAGATACCTTGAAGGTAGAGTTGACAAGATTTAACAGATTTTTTATTTTTCTGGGAGAAAGCGAAGACTCAAGGACAACTCTTGAAATGTTAGGTCTGAGTAATTAGATGGCTCTTAGTGATTTTTGACTGACATGGTTAATACTAGGTGAAAGGTATGCTTAGGAGTAAGAACATGTTACTGGGTTTTGGCTTTGTTATGTGTGAAATGCTAACCAGACATCAACCTGCATCACCAGCGTATCCATTGTAATTAAAGGGGCAGTACTGCTATGTCCACTACTATGGCCATGAGTATAGACTATGGATAAACAAGACCTGAGTGCTGGGCCATTCCACCTTTTAGAGAGCAGAAAGAAGATTTAACAAAATGGTCAAGAAGGTATGGCAAATAAGATGAAAGAAAAACAGGAAAGTTTGGAACATTAGAATCCCAAGGAAAGACAGTGTTTTAAGAAAGGGAGGGTGACCATCTGATTCAAATGCATTAAGAATTTACCACTGGATTTACATTATGAAGGTCATTGCCAAATGGCTACCTCTGTCATTGCAGTTATGCTATCTGTTTATTTACCTATCTGTTTTTTCATTAAACCCATGAATCTCAACTGTGGACAGTTTTGCAATTCAAGGGACATTTTTGTAATGTCTGGAGACATTTTTGATTGTCACATCTGTGGGGCATGTGTATTACTGACATGTATTGGGTGGCAGTCAAGGATGCTGCTAAATGTTCTACAATGTACAGGGCAGTCCCCCAGAACACAAAACTATCCAGCCCCAAATGTCATCAGCATCAAAACTGAGAAACCCTGTACTCAACTTATAGTCCACAGAGTGGAACCACAAGAATGCTCCAGGGCATTCTGTATTTTGGGTGGGTACACAGAGACATCTTTCAAATACCCTGCAAACTAGCAGCTGAAGGAAGCTCACAGTTTGAATATTGTATTTCTCCATTCCTTCTCATAACATCTTACCTTTGCAAACCTTGGATTTTGGAGGTTGCTGTGTTAAAAATTAAGTACTTTGTAAGAATCAGTCTGGGACGGGAAGAATGGTGGTTTCCAATCTCATTCCAAGGTTGGAGAAGTTTTGTCCAAAAGGTGTTAGGTTATTCGACATAAATAGTTATTTAGTTGTTTGGACCTGACAACTTGGTAAACTCGATCAATAGGTATTTCTCTTGGCTTAGAGGAAGAGTAAAGTAAGTACTGAGATGCTAAGGGCACTGTGAAGGAAGCAGCTGAGTGCTGTTGTGCTCCACGTATGAATAAGTACCTTGGGAACGGATACTGTGTAGTTGTGCTTTATATCCCCAGCACTTGGCACAGTCATTGTCCACGTGTGAGGTATGAGATGCCAAGAGGATATCTATGTGGAGGTTATAGGAAATTTAATAAATCTAGAGAGATGGACATGGGATAACAGAATTAAGGGGACACGTGCACCATGATGTCAAGGTAAAGATTTGCTGATTAGTGAAATTCTACATACTGATTCACTGTATGCTAAGATAACCCTAAATAGCCATTTATTTTATATGGGGTCAAAAATAACAGAGTGGAAAATAAAAGGTTGGCTTGATTCTTCCATGGCCTATGAGTCTCTTGATTATAATATCTTGATTTTAGGACTTACAAGTTGACTTCCTCCAATTACCACTACAATTTTTTTTTTTTACCAATACAAATTTCTGTTCTCACTTATATCATGCATATCAACATAACTGCAATCTAATTCTGTAGGAATATGTAAGAGGGAACAATCTGAATATCTCCTAAATTTTTGGCTGCTTTTTTTCCTGTCCCTTTTGCCAAGTACTACATGCCCTTGCCTAGTTATTACATAGATGCTAGAAAAAGAGGTCTTCCTTAGATTGGGTAATTATGTTGTGTTTCAAGTAAAAAAGATATTTTCAGTACAAGAATATGAATTAAGACTATAAACTTAACAGAAACATTCTTGGAGTAGCGGAAAGAAGTTGGCTTTCTGAAAGGAATGAAAACAGCCCTGTGCCTCCCACCCTCACGGAGAGACATCTTGAACAAGGTATTCAGACTCTTTCATTCTTAGTTTTGTCACCTGTAAACTTGGAATACAAATTATTTCCTTTTGAAGTTGCTGTAAGAATTAGATGAGCTCAGCTGATGGCAAGTTCCACCAGAAGAGATATTAAATAGATTGTAGCTTCCTCTGTTCTTTCAGCCTGACTCAACCTGTCATCTGCTTTCTACCTTTTCTTATTCTTTTGTTTGACTTGGAACAACCTAGGATGAAGCTGATAGAATGTATCACCATTTTAAAATAGACTGGAGTTTAGCTTTGTTGGTCTTTTCCTACTTAGCGGTGGGAAACAGTGGTGCATTATAAAATGTAATGATATCCCAGAACATGCCTCAGCAGGAACAGAGGGGGAGAATCAGTGTCACCCGCAGCACATTCCAATGTGAACTTGAGAGTATTCACGGTGAAACATCTGCCCAGTTGTGATTCCTTGGCCATGCACGGTTATTACAGCTCATCTAGAAGAATGTGAGATCATAGGCCCCATGCGTAATTGTAGTCCAAGATAATCAATAAAGTTGCATTTATATAGTAGTTCTGACTTCTACCAGAGCTTTTTCAGAGTTGCTAAAATACAGCCTGACTGGGACATTTGGCTTACTTAACGTCCTCAGCTCCACTTACCATGTATGACCCCTGATCCCAGTTCTGCTGGTCCCTCCCTGCCTTCCCCTGCTCTGTTCTGCTGTCCATGTGGTTGATGCTGGCTGACATCACTCCCCAGACTCTTTTGTCAATGATTTCTTTCCTAGGTTCAACCAATGGGAAGAACTGGGTGGAGATTGAAGGGCAGACAGAAAAGACTGGTAGACCTTCCACCCCTTCCCCACCCTGTGCCCTCTTCTCTCCCGGAAGCCCTTGCGCCCGTGGTCACTTTGTATGGAACTGCCTCACGTCTGTCCAAATGGCTGCATTGACTCCATGGTCACAAATCTAATCTCACAGTCCTGGACTTGTTACTCATAAAGGTGACACCTTCATGGCTTTCTGACCTTCTGGCTCCCTCCTGCCAAACTCAGCTTCTGAGCTATAATGTAGCTTATTGTCTCTTTATCTCTACAATCTTTACAGCAACAGCATTTATTAAATCTCTGGGCCACCTCACCTTCCTGTTTTCACTTTCGTCTCGTCTAACACTTCTCCATCTTATTCTGCCACAATAATTTTACTCTTTGAAGTAGGTTGCATGGGTTCTGTTTTCCTGAATGGGCACTAATACAGTAATGATGATGATGAAATTTCTGTAACTGCTGATGATGAGTAGCATGATTGAAAGATCAGAAGCCCTAACATTTAAAAGAAATTAAGAAAAACAAAAGAGCTGGAACTTCACTCATGAACACAGGTTTAACGTGGTAATATAGACAGGTTTTAATTTTGTGACAAAGGATTCATGTAAATGAACTCTCTTAAAGTAACAAGAAGAATGTGAGGAATTTGTCACATACAGTAAGAGAATAAGTTTAATTTTTAGTAAAATAGAAACTGCGATTGAACCTTACAATTATATGTATATGTTTTTATTGAACTCTCTTAAAGTAACAAGAAGAATGTGAGGAATTTGTCACATACAGTAAGAGAATAAGTTTAATTTTTAGTAAAATAGAAACTGCGATTGAACCTTACAATTATATGTATATGTTTTTATTGACATACATTCTGCATACAGTATCCTATTAGTGTCAGGTTATATGATAGTGATTCAATATTTATATACATTATGAAATGATTCCCCCATGATAGTTCTAGTAACCATCTGTCACCATACAAGTTATTAGAATATTATTGGCTATATTATTTATGCTGTACATTATAGCCCCATGATTTTTTTTTTTTTAATAACTGGCAGTTTGTATCTCTTAATACCCTTCACCTATTTCCCTGTCGCCCAACCATACCCCTGTCTGGTAAACACCAGAGTGTTCTCTGTATCTATAAGTCTATTATATTTCTGCTGTTTTCTTTTTTAATTTTCTTTTTTTAGATTTCATATATAAGTGAAATCATATGGTATTTGTCTTTCTCTGCCTGACTCATGTTGTACAAAACGACAATATTTCATTCTTTTTATACATTTTTTTTATTGTTTTTGACAGAGAGAGAGAGAGAGACAGAGACAGAGAGAGAACTGAACTGGGGGACCTCCCAGTTCAGCACATGGGTCCGCACGGGCTGGGGCCGGGATTCGTTCCTTGTCCCTGGCACTGCAAAGTGAGTGCTTAACCCACTGAGCCATCCGGCTTCCCCTATTTCATTCTTTTTTATGACTTAGAAGAAATATATTAACAGGAAACCCGTTGGCCCATGTTCTACCAAGTGAGAAAATGACAGGATTTGACCGTGAAGCTTTTGATCCATGGGTATAGGAGCCGGAAATAGCGTACGGGATATGTGTGTGAGGGTAGAGGGGAATGGGTTTACAAGGGCTATACAGAAGTATCCAGCCAGATAATATGAAAAATAAAGACATTTATGGCTGAGTTTTTTCCATGCCACCCTTGTATAATGATAAACATCTATAAAATAAGTGTGTATGAATGACTGTAGGATGTACATCTACATACATTTTAATTTTAATTTTTTCTGAGGAACCAGAGAAAGGTTAGAGAGCTAACATGAGTGGGCACTGAAAAACTAAAGGCAAGAACAACAAAAAAGACATTTTTATCAGTCATTTCAATATAGTTGTATCTGTTGTGTGATGAGCTATTAGGTTTATTGTTTTAATAAGTGTATATAATATGAATCCAGGAGTAAAACCCTAAATATGAAAAAAATACATGTTTGCAACTACATACTTGTATGTGCCAAAGAACAAGTTAGAATGTATAAGTAACTCAAAATTCAACAGTAAAAAAACAAGTAGTCCAATTAGAACATTGCCAAAATAAAGGAAGCATTTCACTGAGGAAAATAAAGAGAAAATAAGCACATGAAAAGATGTTCAAAATCATTGGCTAATACGGAAATGAAATTAAAACCACAATGAGATATCAGTAGACACATATTAGAACAGCTAAAATTAAAAATAGTGACACTACCAAATGCTGACAAGTATGCAGGGGAATGAGATCACTCATACATTGCTGATGGGAATGTAAAAGGATACTGCCACTCTGAAAAACAGGTTTCTTTCCCTAATAAGTCTAAAAATACACTTATTATATGATCCCACAATAATACACACACACACAAGACTGTACACAATTGTTTATTACAACTTTATTGGTAATTGTTCAAAACAGTATGCCTCCATAATGTTGCCCAGCAGGTGAATGATTAAACAAACTGAGTGGCCTGTTCATTCCATGGAATACTACACAGCAATAAAAATGAATGAATTACTGATATCAGCAGCAACATGGGTAGATTTCAAGAGCATTATGCAGAGTAAAACATGACAATCTCAAAGGGTCACACATATTCTGTATTATTCCATTTATGTAATGTATCAGTGTTAACTATTCTGGTTTTGATATTGTACTATAATTATGTAAGATATAACCATTGGGGAGAACTGAGTAAAGGGTATATAGGGTACTTCTCTGTACTTTTTGTGCAATTCTCTGACTCTAAAATTATTTCAGATAAACCTTTTTTTCTGGGTTAGTAAACTAGGGTATGCTATTTTATTCTCTTTTTAATTTTTGTTATTAATTTTTATTTTTTTAATTGTTAAATTTATTGGGGTGACATTTGTTGGTAAAAATTACATAAGTTTCAGGTGTACAATTCTATATTACATCGTCTATCTATGTATTGCATGGGTGCTCACCACCCAGAGTAAGTTCTCTTTCTATCCCCATATATTTGATGCCTCCTCCCCAACCCATCCCCTACTCTCCCATCCACCTCTCCACTTACCCTCAGGGAACCACTAAACTATTAACTGTGTCCATGAGTTTTTGTTTCTTCCTTTCAGTTTTATATTCCACCTATAAGTGAGGTTGTATGTTTCTTGATTCTTTCAGCCTGACTTATTTCTTAATATGATGGTTTCAAGGTCCATCCAGGCTGTTACAAATGACTGTATTTCACCTTTCCTTATCACTGAGTAGCATTCCATTGTGTAAGTATACCACAACTTCTTTATCCAATCGTCATACATTGTTGCTCATTGGAAAATGGTTACTTTACAGCAAAAAGGGAGGGTCGATGTCTCACTTATCCTGGCCAAAATCATTTGTCTTTCTGTGTAGAATTTCAGATTTCTTACTTTATTCACTTAGAAATAGGCCCTCACTGGTTCTGGCCTTGTTACTGGAGCCTTTTTTGTGTTTAGAAAGACAATGTTTTTTTTTACCACAGTTAATTAATTTTATTGTGCTTGTACTTGGAAATATGGGTCCTTTGAAAAGGTCATATTGACTCATAGCTGTCTTGTTCTTTTCAGACTCAAAGTCTTCCCCTCCCCCAACAGATTATAAACAAAAACAATCAGGATACCAAGTGAAATAGGTAACAAAACAGAACAGCCAGTTGCCTTACCTGTTCTATTCTATTCTGTCCTATCCTTTTCAATTCTTTTTTATTCCATTTTATTTCAGTCTGTGATTTTCCAATCTATCCTATTCCATTCATTCTATTTGAGAAATATTTATTGAGTATCTGGTATGTGCCAGGTATTATTCCGTGTGACTTGGCATGTACCAGTGAACAAAGCAGTCAAAAATGGCTGCTCTCCTAAAGCTTACAGCCCAAAAGGGGAGCAATAAATAAAATAGACATAATACATGTTATAAGTTAGTAGAGTCTCTGGAGAAAAAGGGAAAGCTAAGCAGATGGGAGGTATGCAGTAGGGATAAAAGGAAAGTTCTCGTTTTCAAACAAGGTAGGGTGTGAGAAACTGTGAGGAGGTAAGGGACGGAGCCACAAATTGATCGGAGGGAAGAGTTATCTGGGAATGCAGGTGGAAGGTGCCTGAAATGTTATAAAAATCACAGGAAGGCCAGTGTGGCTAGAACAGAGTCAGTGAGATGAGATTAGCTGGAGGTGGAGTCAGAGAAGAAAAGAAAAGTTTGATCACCAATGGCTTGTGAGGGCCATGACTTTTAACTCTGAGCAAAATGGCCTCCTATTGTAGGGTTTTTCCGCAGAGGATCAAGTGAACTGAGTTAGTTTGTTCAAGTTTCAAATAGTGAACCAACAGTGCTTCTAAAGTTTTTAAGACCTAGGTTAGGTGTCAATATATATATTTTTTTCATGATGATCCTGTATTTATTTGACCCATTATCTATAGTAGATGATGGTATAGTGTCTTGGTAAGATGCCCATTATACTTCTTCTAGGAGGCAAAACTGAAATGTATTTAATGTGTAATTTGAGAAAAAAGAAATTAAGCTTCTTTATTATATTTGTTATAACATCTTTTATAAATAATACTATTTTTGTGCTACATTTTTCTCTTGAGCCTGTGCATGTTAAAAGATTAAGCATTTGCCCTAAAATTATCAAGTAATTAATCCTTTATAATAACTTTGATTAAAAATTTTAAGCAATGGTTAGTATATGGAAGTCTACACTCTTCTTATTGAATTTGTTCATATATTTTATTCAAGGCTATCAAGTATTCATATGCCAAGGACATGAAGGATTAAAGGTGGAAAATGTAAATTTTTAGTAATGCAACTTTGCTATCTAGGAAAGGTGGTAGAATTTTAGTTAAAAAATTTTTTTGAGTCTGCAATATATTTTGAAATTAATTTGCATGTATTTATGTGCATTTTGTGTAGTCTTTTGCTTATAATCAGCAGTGCATTCTTAGCTGCCGCTTTATGGGTAGGCTTTACAGTACCCACAAATGACTGTAACAAAGTAAAAAAAAAAAAATAAAACAAAACAAAAAGCTATAAACCTAATGAACTGGACTGCTGAGAAGAACAGAGCTAAATAAACACAAGCTTCCCTTTTTACAGTGACTGTTTCAAACTAAGCAGAAGCTGCTGCTTTATATCAGGGAAGGAAAAATAACGACCCGCTTCCCTTTATTTTTCTGGTGAGTGATTTAACTGCTACCTCCACTTGACATATTCTTCCACTCCTTTTATTGGAATGTGGCTATTACTGTAGGTACTGCACTCTTGACCACCATGTATATTTTCTTTACCACAATGTATATTTTGAGCCATATTTACCAACGCAGATATGAAGTTTTTCACCCAGGTGTGGTCTTGAAGCAGTTGTTCAGAGAGAAATTCGACACAAAAACTGGAGGTACAACCTTCTCCAGGCATGTGTGTGTGTGTGTGTGTATGTGTGTGTGTGTGTGTGTGTGTGTGTGTGTGTGTGTGTATGTTTGCAGAGTTATCATCAAGGACAGAAGAGCATTCTCCCAGATGGCTTTACCTTAATAGAAACTGCGAACGCACGATTGCTTAAAAACCGTTTCTAATCCACATGTACTGGTGGCGTATTCTTTTCAAAAGTAGTTGAATTAACTCTTTGAACCTTTTATTTTATGATCTTCTACTTTCAGCTGGACTTTTTGAAAGATATAATAGCGATCCTAAATAAATTATGCTGTGGCTATTGCATGTATGCATCTTTGTGTGGAATTGTGTTGTGTGTGCACCATTGTATATTTTGGCATGGCCCAAGTCAGCAGGAAGGCTCCAGGGTCGAGGCTGCTTTCATCCTATGTTACACCCTCACAACCTTCCTGTTTTACGATAATTCTGAAACCTAATGCTCCAGCCACTTTTAACTCAGAGCTGTGTTTATTTGCCTGTGGCCTGTTTTATTGTAAAATAAAAATCTTAAGAACCCTATGTTTTAGGGTGTTTTTTCCCCAAGATCAGTATGGTTGTCTTAAAGACTAAATGACTGTGTTTTAATGGTGTGTAAAGATTTAGTAAAAAATAAATCATGGCAATTTTGTTTTAAGAAGGAACTTTTAAAGGTAATACATGCTGCAGACTTCAAAAAGTCTAATAAAACAATTAAGAACAAACTGTACTTGTCTGAACTTATCATTTTATTCTGCTTTCTCCATAATGTGTTAAGTCTTAAGCTTCAGAAGATTATGCTTCCAAGACAGGTGACCATTGGTAGGGGATTAGAGCCCTGATTATTTAAAAACAAGTTTTCACAGATCTTGAATGTCTCCAGAAATTTTTTCACCCTGTGGCAAGTGATAAAAAGATTTAAAGCTGATTTGCTTTCTCTGCCAATGTGAGCAATTCAGTAGGTAGCTGACATTGATTTTATTTCATAGATTGGCAGTTTATAGCCTCATCAATTTCTGGCAATGCCCCACATGGTGATGCATGGTATGTAGTAAAGTAAATAGTAAGACAGAGGAGTGCTTTGAACATTTTATTTTGGAAATTATACTAATTTTCAATTTATTCTGACAAAGAGGTAAGTATTCCATGTATATTTCTTACATATCTAGCATCCATGTGTTCTAAGTGTGATCAGATGTGAAAAATACCGTCTTTCTCTCAAGGAACTTACAGTTTGGCTCAGTATTTTTTATGAAGGGAAGGTGTGGTACCGACAACATTTTAAACAGGACAAGTCTTTGTCATGTGGGCATGTTCAGTGCTTTGCTAGAAGCTAGTCTCCTTGGTTTATAACCATTGAATGTCAGTAATACAATTAGTTATTGTGACAATAAAAAATGTATTCCTATATTTATCATATGTCCCCTAAGGAGGCTAACTGCATCCCTTCCTGCTGAGAACAGTTGGAAGGAGCAGAAGTATACTCTACACAGATAGGAAGTGATTATAGAACTCTTCTTGTTGAAACTATATTAAGGAATGATACATACCATAAAGTTTGAGAAAAGGTAGGAAAAAAGGCAGGGGCACTGTCCCCTATTTATATGAAGTTATATTGCAGATTACTCTTGAAGTTCATGCTGATCCTTCTGCTATGACTGTTGTTGGTTTTTTTTTCTCCTGATTTTTTATCCACCTGGCTAACTCCTACATAATCATCAAAATCATGTTGCTAAGAAACCTTTACTAGCTTTCCCTTTTCTCAGACTGGATTGGATGATCCCTATCTTTGTTCTTACAAAACCTTGGGCATATATCTGTTGTCTTCCTGCAGTATATTGTCATCATTTATTATGAATCAGTTGTAACTGCTCAACAGATTGTATGCTTATTGTGGGCAGAAACTGTTCTACATCTTTCTTACATAGTGCATGGTTAATAAAGAGACTTGAACTTGGCAGAAAAATGATGGAAGCATATACAGTCGTATAGTTCATTATTTCTTGACATCACATTAAAATTGTGTTCCAAAATCTTCTTTAATATTTAACTAAGCTCATGTAAAGGAAGTTCTCATGCCCTGCTGTTGGAAATGGAATTTGGTACAATGCTTTTGGAAAGTCATTTGGCAATAGGTAGCAAGAGATTTACAAGTTCATGGCATTTGATTCATTAATTCCAATTCTGGGAACCTCTCCTAAAGAAACAAGTCTAATTATAGAAAAGCCTTATGCACAAAAGTCTCCATTTCAGCACTGTTACGAATAGCAAAATACTGGAAAGTCTTCAACAAGTCTGGGTAATAAAAATGGGACTTTGCTAATATCCAACAAACTAATTCTAATGGACAATTTGGGGGAATTGAGTGTTCATATGACCTGCCTTTTAGATGAAATGAATTTATTCTAATATAGAAACGTGGAGATTGTTAATGCAGAAAAATAATATAGCTACAAAATAATGATCCTATTATCTCATTTTTGTGCACACACACATACATACACATAGATATATACAGTAGTGGCCCCTTATTCACGGAGAACATTTCCAGAACCCCTAGTGAATACCTGAAACTGAGCATTTTACAAAACCCTATATATATATTAATACTATGCTTTGTTTCTATATATGCAGACCAATGATAAGGTTAACTTATTAATATATACTAGACACAGTAAGAGATCAACACCAATAACTAATAGAGAAATTATAACAATATGCTATTATAAAAGTTAGGTGAATGTGGTCTTGCTCTCTCTCTATCAAAATATCTTACTGTACTGTACTCAATCTTCTTGTGATGGTGTATAATGATAAAATCCTGTGATGAGAGGCAGTGAGGTGAAGGACACAGGCAGGCTTTGTGACATAGCATTAGGCTACTGTTGACCTGATGATATGTAAGAAGCACTTTATGGCTTCTTTTAGGCATATTCAAATTGTCAGCACCATTACTCTTAAGCTCTGGCGTCATTCTTAAGTAAAATAGGTTTTACTTGAGTGCAAGCATTGTGATACCTCAATAGTTATAACCAAGACATCTACTAAGTGCTGTCAAGTAGCATATACAACATGGATGCTCTGCTTAAAGGGATGATACACGTCCCTGGTGGGACACAGAGAGACTGAACAGGATGACGGGAGATTTCTTCACACTACTCAGAACAGCTCACTGGAATTTATAAATTGCTCATTTCTAGAATTCTCCATTTAATATTTTTTGGATTGCATTTGACCAAGGGTAACTAAAACCTCAGAAAGCAAAACCACAGATAAGGGGGGGGGACTACTGCATACATAAGAAATCTATCAGTCTATGTTAAGATCTTAGCCCTGACAACCTCTGTGTGTTAGGAATTGATTTTTATATTTTTCTGATTTATTTAATTATTTCTAACTTTCTACAATACCCATGCACAGGTATAATAATAAAGGGTATTTTTTTAAAAAAAAACAAGGAATTGTAAATAATCAATGTGCAACAGTTACATATGTTAATTATTATTGGTCTCTTTATTAGTTCACTACATTTAAAGACAGCATTCATGAGAAGTTTCAATAGCATGATAAACTTTCTATCATAATATTCAGTGAAAAGAGCAGGATGAAAAATTTTTTTTTTACATAGTTTGGTCTTATTACATATGTATCCCAAAAGTAGACCTTGTAGTTATTGTTTCTAGATTGTAAAATTCTGGGGTTTTCTTTTATTTTCTTACATATTTTTAACTATTCTATAATTAGTATATAATAGTTTTTATTTGGAAAAAAATACATATCAGAGGGCTGCTGGGATGGCTCAGCAGGTTGAGCACTTGTCTTGCAGCCCTGGGATCCAAGGATGGTATCCTGGCCCCAGCCTGTGTAGACCCATATGCTAAGCTGGGGTGTGCCCTCAGTTCAATTCTCACTGGGGTGAGCTTCCTATGTGCGAAGCCCCAGTTCGGCTCCTGCCCTGGGTGGGCTTTCCATGTGGGAGGCCCCCGGCTGGTTTCTGCCCTGTGCAGCCCAATGCCTGCCTGTGGGATGAAACTATGTAGAAAATTGATGGTGAGCAACTCTGGAGACTGCTCTGGGCCCTCCCCCTTCTCTCTCTCTCTCTCTCTCTCTCTCTGTCTCTCTCTCTCTCTCTGTCAAAAACAATAAAAAAACAAAAACAAAATATATCATCAAAATTTCTATTAGAAGAGTTCTAGCATGTGTTTCAAAAGTTTTATTAGGATATTGTCTCAGTTTAAAAAAGATATAGTTGCAAATCATGATTGTGTTTAAATAAAAGCAGTACTTATGATAGAAATAAGTGTTTAGAGGGGGTTTTATTATGTCTTTTGCAAGGATGGGGTAAGATTCTACAAAGTTCTTGTAGGCAAAAATAATAATAAAAATTTGTATAAATTCAGCATAAAGGTAGGTTCCTTGATATTACGTTTCATTCAATCATTCATTCCACAATTATACACAGAACATAGACTTGGATCCCAAGGGTTCAGGAGTAAGAAACGTGAAGAGAAGATATACCTAAAATTGACTGTTACCTTTTGACCAAAAGTTGGAAGAAGGTTAAATTCCCTTTTGAAAGTAGTATCATATATGATCAAAAGTCCAAAGTGTCCTTACTATCTAAGTAATATTTACTGAATTTCCAGATGTGATCTCAGCTCTTTAGTTAGGCTCCATGATTTCTGCCTCATTCCAGTGTCGAACTCAGCAGCCAAATTCCACATATGGAACAATGTTCCTCTGAAAGTAAATTAAATATTTTAAAACTTACTGTCACTTATCTTAATATTTAACTTAATAAAACTTCTGCTTCTCAGTGTTGTTTCCCCACACATTTTCATGTCTTTATTAAATTGTTGGTAATGCTGCATATAATTCAGCAGAAAACTAAATGGAATCTACCTCATTTATTGGTTTTAGGAGTAATGTGGTAAATCATTCTTTGAAGTAATTAAATCTCAAATGCTGTTTGATTTCTTTTTGGTTTAGCCATCTTTATTTACTTCTTAGATGGTAAATTCAGAAAGCTATTAATATTACTGTTTATTCAGAGGACTTGTAAATATCTTTTAATGAGAAGAATCTACCAGATAATAGTAGAAAATTAGGGAACCCAATTCAAGAAGGATTTTTAATGGATCATATTAACATTTTCTTTTTAAGTTAAGAGAGAATATTCTGTGCTCAAAATCCTAGCTACTTTTGGAATAGTATGATTATGGCTATTTTTAAACCCAGAAGAAGCTATTTTAGAGTCTTATTAGTTAAACATTCTAGATCTATTCTCCATGTGATATTGACTGAAAATTTAAAAAGCAGATGTAGGTCAAAGAAGATTCTGCAAACATTTTTCAGTGTTTTATCCTGGGGCTTTGACAACTTTAGAGCAATGGCAAGGTGATGAGGTTTTCTTTATATCTAACCTAAAGCCTCTGAAAAAGTTTACAGGGATCTCTTCCTAACTTTTCTTTACTGAAAGTGAAAATAAATATATAATTCTTATGTTGTTCATTTCAGCAATGATATCTGTTTTGTTCATAATGCACAGAGAGAGAAACAACATTTCATGAAATGTACACCTTATGAAGAACACACAAGAAACTGTTTAATAGTAATTTATTTTAGGAGTAGTGTAGGATATAAAGAGTGAGAAAGGAATTTTGACCTTCTGTTTTAACCTTTTTACTGTTTTGCCATGAACATATAGTTATTTTTATAATTTCAAGCAAAAAAAAGATAAAATTCTATTTATTTAAAAAATTATAAATTTATAATCAGCTTTTGAAATATTATGAGTTTAATAAATATTTAATTATGTTTAAGCATTTACTTGTGTTTATTTTTATTTTTAAAGGTGTGCCTACCACCTGCTGAACGTGAAAGACTCTAGCATTACAAAAATTTTAACAATATGTGACATCTGGAATGAACAGACTCAAAGACTTTAAATATATTTAATATCTGATTCAAGAATATTCTTATATTTGTTAAATTTTGGCCCTCAGATACAGACAGCATTTATTTTTGTGATGAACCAAAATTACTGGATATAAACTTTGCCATGTAGAAGAACTTCATGCAACTAGTACACTTTTCTGACCCAATCATTAATCATTCTTCTTCTTATGTTTTGGATATTTCATTTTCAGAATCCTTAAAATACACACTCATTTTCTACTACTAAAAATAAACATGATTTATTCCTAAGTGTAGTATATTCGAATTATTCATGTTTCTTACATAGACCAACTGGAGAGATAACAAGGGATAAAGGGTGACGAGAATGACATCCTGAGAATTTTGTTCTGCCATCATCTAGAAACTATATGTGAAGGCTCATTCCAAGACTGAATTTAAGAACCAATTTCCTAAATCTATACACCATATTTAGATGTGGAGACCGACGTTATGCCTAGCCTAACACACACTGATACTTAATTCTGATAATACCAAGATCATATGTAGATTTAGTCTCTCTTTGGGCTAATTTGTTTTTTTGTTTGTTTGTTTTGTTGTTTGTTCTTTGTTTTGTTTTGTTATTATAACTATTGTAACCTTTATATTAAATATGTGAGAATTGTGGGATGCTAATAGAAAACCATCTTGAGTCTCTTTCTTCTCTGATTATTCAAACTAGTCCTGGAGAAGTCTGGCCCGATACTGAGGATGAACTGTGGGTCCAATGACTTTTCTGGTCATTCTAGGATAATTAAAAGACCTCAAGCCACTTTCACCATAAAATGTTTCAGTTTAGTAATTATCAAGATAACAATCAATGGAACATTTTCAAGGATAGACCATATTCTGGGACTGAAATCTAACCTCACCAAATTTAAGGACATCCAAATCATACCAAGTGTATTCTCAGATCACAAAGCGTTGAAACTAGAGATCAATTGCAATAGATCAACTGCATAGAGAACCACGTATACGTGGAGATTGAACAACATGCTATTAAAAAATAGCTGGATCAA
>PVKE010024187.1:0-24001 GCA_004027555.1 Craseonycteris thonglongyai | reverse complement strand
TGGCTTTATATATATGGAATATTTTTTTTGTTCCCACTTCCATTCTTTTTTTTTTAAACTTTATTTTATTTTATTTTTTTGACAGAAAGAGAGGGATACAGAGACAGAGACAGACAGAGAGAGAACTGAACTGGGGGAACTCCCCAGTTCAGCACATGGGTCCGCACGGGCTGGGGCCGGGATTTGATCCTCGGTCCCCAGGGCTGCAAAGTGAGCGCTTAACCCACTGAGCCATCCTGGCTTCCCCCCACTTCCATTCTTTATCTCCTGAATCACAATCATCACTGCTTGATACAGACATGTCTTGCACATTTATGAACATTGTGTTGGATAGAAGTACCTTCATTTGAATTTGAATCTTCTGTTGAATAATCAATCAACCAGCTATACAAATTTGTTGAATATCAGTCTCGCTGTTTTCACTCAAATACCCTGTTTGACTTGCAGTATCACTTTCATCCAAATTCAGAATCTATCTTAAAGGGATTATTTCTACAGTTCACACTTTAACACTGAATATATAGAATTATTCTTGATGATATTTGCATAACAATTGCACTCAAAGCAAATTAAATCTGCTTGCATCTCAGAGACTTCTATGTTGACAATGGCTTAAACATACGACGTATTCAAGACATCTTTGTATGTTAAGGGGTTAAATATATTTATAAATCTGTATATATATTTAAATAAATATATAAATAAAATTTTTTCTTTATTTTTTCTGTGCTGAATAGCACCTAGGCCTTCTCTGGACTTAATGTAACTCATAGAATTTTTATATTTCTTAAAAATCTCTGAAATATCATTAAATGCTATTTAATGCATGAGGACAGTAGTTATTTCTTGTTTGCTATGGTTGATGTGGAAAAAGAACTAAGTTTCAAATTTTGTTTTACTTGGTTCATGTTATATTTTTATAACATGACATAAGTTTGTACAAGATAGAAAAAGGAAGAAAATATGTGTCCCAATTTGTAAAGCTTTCTGAATGCATGTGCCTCAGTTTTGAGATAGTGCATTAGATTCTGTTGGTAGGTGCATGGTTACAGTCAGGGAAGGAATATTGCCTTACAAGTTAGGTAATAGAGTTTCAATTATATTTGGGGTGCAAGTAATTGCTACAAAATGCAGAGTATAAATGAACATTTACTGGAGCAATAATTCTAATAGAACAGATTATTGATCTGATTTTTTGAGAAATAGCAGGAAACAGCAACAAATGTATTAGACTGCTATTATTCTCTCTGCATATGTGTCTTCCTTAAACAAATTTCATCATAAATTCTAATAATTACACTATTTGTACTTCCATATGGTGTGCACTTTCTTTCTTGCTGTTTCATGTGCCTTTTTAATGTACCGGTATCTATTTAATGGTGAAATATACTGATTTCAAAGTGATTTCTCTTAAATCTGGGGTGTTAAATCTTTTGGCTTCCCTGGGCCTTATTGGAAGAAGAAGAATTATCTTGAGCCACTTATAAAATATACTAGCACTAATGATACCTGATGAACCATAAGGAAAAAAAAAAGAATCACAAAAATATTTCATAATGTTTTAAGGAAGTGTACGTATTTGTGTTGGCTCACATTTAAAGCCGTCCTGGGCCTCTTATCTTAAATAAAGTCATTCCTGATCCAGTCCCAAGCAAAATTGACCACAGAGCCATAATTATTTTATATTTTAAAAAATAATTTACTAATGTATTAATCTCCATTTTTAGACTACATTTATTATAAGGCAGGATACTGCTGCCATTTTGTACCTTCTTTCCCTCTTTATGTATCTACTGAATTGAATAAAATAATTTAGTTCTAATAGTTTTATATTACTTTGTAACTTGTGCACAAATTGTTGTTTTATTTCTATATATTGCCTTACATTCAGTTTTAGTATTTTTCTGTAGCAAATTCTATAGTTCTCAATGTCCAATTGAAATTTCTGAAATTATCTTCCTCAGTCTCACCTCAAGTCTTTGTCCTTAAATTCCAAAATATAAGAAAAAAACTTTCCTTTGGTAGTGCACTGTAAAAGTTGTTGTATTCATAGATACTCTATATTTTCAGTAAGAATTCAATGTTAAGAAAGGTTATTGGATTTTCTTTACTGTGTGTTTATATATCACAAAAAAGGAAGACACTCTTTCTGCTTCATAGATTCACAGTCTAATCTTGGCTCTAGTCCCCAAATCAGTTCGTCAGCAGCCTGCTGTTTTAACCTAATGCCTTTGCCTCCCATTCATCTTAGTTGAAATAGAATTATTGACAGAAATGATTTCTGGAGGGAAATTAAGAAAGATAATTAATGTAGTGCCCTTTACAGTTACTAAATAGCGTGTCTATCTTTGTTTTGGAGGAGGTGTAGTAACTACATCCAATTTAAGAGAATTCATGTAAAATTTGGCACAGGGACTGTCAACTCAGAGACCTTATTAAATACAAGGATGATACTACATTACATTTAAGCAGTGCCTGTTAAAAATTAACACCTAATAGGGTGCAATTACTTAACAGTTTCCTCAAAAGGAAAACTGCCGTTTCTCTTTTGTTTAATTAATTTTGCCTAGAAGAATTTGATGTATATTGCTCAGCCTCTGGCAGTAAACAGAGGCAAAATATTTATTTATTAGAAAGTAAGAACCTTGGTTATTGAGCAGTCCTGTTTTCACAGCAGAGACATTTTTTTTTAAGATTTATTTTTATTGCTTTTGATAGAAAGAGAGAGAGAGAGAGAAGGGGGAAGGCCCAGAGCAGTCTCCAATAGTCACATGTCATTGGTTGGTTTTTTTTTTTTTTACATAGTTTCATTCCACAGGTGGGTTCAGGGCAGTGCATTGCAAGAACTGGGCCAGGGACCTCCCACATGGGAAGTTCTCCTCAGTGAGTAGCAAACTGGGAGCACACCCCAGTTCAACATATGGGTCCATGTGGGACAGGGCCAGAATTTGATCCTTGGACCCCAGGGCTGCAAACATGTGCACTCAACCCACTGAGTCATACAGATGTCCCAGAAACATTTTTTTTCCTATGGAGTTTATACCAATATTTGCTAGCATCTTATTTTTATGTATATGAGGTCTGACAACTAAGTGCATGAACTAATCTTACAAAAAGTGCTACATACCTCATTGCTGAATATCACTATGGGCACCTTCAAAGTACTCCCCGTGGGAAGCTAGGCACTGACATCAGTGCCTAGCCTACCCTTCAAAGAATTTTGAAACTCTTTTTCTAGAATGACTGTCAGAACTGTCATTGTATTACCCTTGATGTACTGAATGCCATCAAAATGTTTTCCTTTCATTATTTCCTTTATCTTCAGGTAAACAAAAAGTCACTTGGGGCCAGATCAAGTGCATAGGGAGCATGTTCCAACATAGCTATTAGTTTAGTGGCAAGAAACTTTCTCACAGAGTGTTCTGTGACCTAGTATATTGTCATGATGCAAGAGCCATGTGTTATTGGAAAGTTCATGTTGTTTTTGTTCCACTGTTTTATACAGCCTTTTCACCACTTCTAAATAGTCAACTTGGTTGACTGCGCTGTTGGTACAAATTCATAATGAACAATCTTTCTGGTATCAATAAAGATTAGCAACATCATTTTGACTCTTGATTTCAACTGATGGAACTTTTTTGGTTATGGATAATTGGCTGACTTCCTTGTGCATTTTGTTGCTTTGTTTCAGGGTCGTATTGGCACACCCATGTTTCATCCAGTGATAACATGGCCCGAACATCATCTTGCCTCTCCAAAATGTTTTGGCAAACTTCAGCTTCCTTTGCTTTTGTTAATCAGCGAGATCCTTGGTACCATGTTTGCACATACCTTTCTCATGCCAAGATTTTCTTTTAAGATTTTCCTGTTTCTCTATCCATGTTTACTTGGTCTGCTATGGTTCTCACAGTCAGCTGACAAGTTTGATGCACGACTCAATGAATGTTTGCAGTGTTTTCATTAACTTTGCTGATTACTGCTGCCCTGACTTAGCTTATCAGTGGCTCTTTTTCTGCCCTCAGAAAACTGTTTTATCCAGTTAGTTGTACACTGCCATTTTCTTCATGTCATTATCCCCATATTAGACTAAAATGTCCCTGATTTCACTTCTACTCTTGCCAAGTTTAACAAGAAGTTTAGTGTTTATTTTTTATTCTAATTCAAGCTCTGATATTCTTGTTATGGCACAAAGGCATGCAACAACAATAATGAATGCCATTCAGCAAGACACTGCTACATGTCAGTGTGAATCCAGCAGTGAGACACTGATATACCAAGGTTATGAAACCTTACTGAGTTGTTTGTACAGTGCCCCCTGCCAATGTAAGCACATGGTAGCAAGTTCTCTAACTTAATTGTCAAACCTCTCCTGTCATGTAGTGAATTACTTAGTTTCATAGAGATCTGGTAGGAATAAAGGACTAAATATAACCAAATGTATTTATTTTTAAAATTAACTTTTATTTTTATTTGATATCATACATGTCATTGAGAAGGTCAGATAGCACTTCAAGGCTTGTAAGAAAGCAATAGCTATCTCCTAGTCTACCACTTACTTTCAAATTCTCCTCCCTAGGTCTCATGTTCAGTGGTGGTATATCCCAGCATGGCCTTACTGGTTGCTTTTAGACAGAGAGTAGTGGATTAAATGGTATCTATATGTTATTGGTTGTTAAATATTTTAAAATTCAACCTTGTTCCTATTTATTTCCAATTCTCATTGTCCAGAACAAATTACTTTCAATTCTTTTGTGAAGAATTAGAGATAACTGATAGCCACACAAAGGAAAATTGAGACCATTATAATTCCAGATAAAAGGCAGAAGACAAGAAAAGAAATTTAATTTTAATGAACTTGGGTCAGCAACTAACATTATTCATAGTCATAATAATGTTAAATCTGAATATTGATTTACCTCAGAACTATGATATAACTATATTGTGAGGATGCAATAAGGAAAAATGGCATGTTAATGGCATAAAAGCATTAAGGTAACATAAAAGTCAGTTAATAGTATCTAAAACTGATAAAGCAGCCCTATAAACATGTAACAAATTATTTAGAAATATGAAATCAAATAGCAGTAGAAACATCTAAAGAATATTTTCTCTCTACTCAGTTGGTAACACACTTTTTCCTATTCTTTTAGTGATAACTGTAGAAATTGGAATTTGCATATTTATCACCTTAATGTTCAAATATTTCAACACATTTATTCTCTCAGAAAATATAAGTACTGTAGAACATTTTATTCCCATTTAACTACCCATCCTCAGATTTACATATTATAAATTTTGTGTATTTTAATTCTATTTTTAACAACAAAGTCATATTGTCATTGCTTTATATGGCCATTGTTCATTTTTCACTTGCTTTTGTCTTCATTTCTGGGATGACTGTTTGTCTGTCTATAGTACTTCCTTTAGAATGTCTTATCATGAGGCAGGTATACCTTGGCTTGGGTAGAAGACAGTGTCATGCTGGACAATTGGAAGCTTGTATGCATAAAGAATATTACACAGAAGCATTTTTAAATAAAATAGAGCTTTTCTGGTTGAGTATGGTTAGACACCTAGAATCTTGGTCTGTAATCTCTGATCGATCCTCTTTCAGCTTCAGTTTACTCATCTGAAAACTGAAGCTACAGAACAAAATGATCATATTCCAGTCTACAATTTCCAGTTCTTTGACTACCTAATATCCCTTTACTCTGTTGATAAATCTATTAATTTGCCATTATTCTTAAGCAGAATGACCTGTTTTTTTTGTTGTTGTTTATATATATCTTCTTTATCAACTGTTTCCCTGAAGCAATAGCCACAGGGTAAAAAAAGAAAAGGGAGTAAAATATCAGATTTAGGATGTAAAATTTTGCCCAGTGAGTTCTACTCTTATCCCAGACTCCAATATTTGTACTGTTAGAAGGAGGGTAGTGGTGAAACTAGGGTCCCGGGGCTCCTTTATTTCATTGTGCCTCAAGGTTTATAGAGGCTCACATAGTCTGCCCCAAGCAATATTAGTGCGTTCTTCAACTCCATGGGACAGCAGTCACATTGTTTCTATGTGAATAATGCCCTCTGGAACTCCAGATAGTTCAAAAACTATGTATTCTGGCTTTTGCTACATTTTGAATTATAGCCCTTGGTACCCCTGGCCTCAAGGGAAAATTTACTTGCCCAAAGGTAAAGCCTTGCACAAATCCTTTTTTAAATGATTCTAAGAAAAACAAACAAACAAAACCCAAAACGCTTCTAATGGAGAAAGATGGAAAAGAAAGAGTAATGTTTAGAGGGAGGAGAAGTCAAGAAATTTTGATTCCTGCTTTTAGTTCTGGGTATGAGAACTGACTTCAGGTGGTTGTGAAGTACAAGTTTAATTATATAGCATAACATCTCTTACATAGCAGCATTGTAACAATGGGCATTTATTATCTGTTGTATCTGTTTTCATAGTTATGAGTTTACCTAATTCCCAAAGAGGGGATGGACATACAACAACATTGCCCTTTCTTTCCAACTCCAGCCAAAAAAAATTTTTTTTAAATATTTATTTTATTGTTTTTGACAGAAACAGACAGAGACAGAGAGAGACAGAGAAAAGGGGAAGGGCCCAGAGCAGTTTCCACAGCTGTTTGTCATCAGTTTTCTACATGGTTTGGTTCCACACAAGTAGGCAAGGACTGAGCAGGGCAGGAACTGGGCTGGGGGCCTCCTGAATGCATACCCCCTCGAATCAGGGGCCAAACCAGGGTGGGGTGGGCGAAGAGGGGAGAGAATTGAACTGGGACCTCCCACATGGGAAGCACACCCCAGTTCAGCACATGGGTCTGCATGGCTGTGGCCGGGGCTGTGGACGGGCCCGGATTTAATCCTCGGTTCCCAGGGCTACAAAGCAAACTCTTAACCCACTGAGCCATTCTGGCTTCCCGAATTAAAAAAAAAAATTTGTTGTTGTTGTTGAAACAGAAGGAAAAAAGCATCATTAATGCACATAGTAGATGATGGAACTGAATTTACTTTTACTAATAATTTCTCTGAAGGGCATTTTTTTTATTGTTAAATTTATTGGGGTGACATTACTTGGTAACAATTAGTTTCCGGATGTACAAATCTACATTACATCACCTATGTTTTGAATTATGTGCTCACCACCCAGAGTCAGCTCTCCTTCCATCACCATATATCTGGTGCCCACTTCCCCCACCCCACCCCACGCCAACAACTTTTTCTCCCCCCTTCTCCCCTTCACTCAAGTAACCATCAAGCTATTGAGAGTGTTCATAAGTCTGGTGCCCACTCCCACCTCCCCTCCTCACTCTCCCTCCCCCCTCCTCCCCTTCCCTCAGGTAATCACCCAGCTATTGAGTGTGTCCATAGGTCTCTGTGTCTTTGTTACTTTCAGTTTTATATTCCACCTATAAGTGAGGTCATATGTGTCCTGATTCTTTCAGTCTGACTTATTTCACTTAATAAGATGGTTTTAAGGTCCATCTATGTTGTCACAACTGACTGTATTTCATCATTTCTTATCGCTGAGTAGTATTCCATTGTGTAAATGTACCACATCTTCTGTATCCAGTCTTCTACCGAAGGGCATTTTGGTTGTTTCCATGTTCTGGCCACTGTGAACAGTGCTGCGATGAACACGCGGGTACAGACATCTTTGCAGATTAAGGTCTTCAGGTTTTTTGGGTAGATGCCCAGTAGAGGGATGGCTGGGTCATATGGTAGTTCCATTCGTAATTTTTTGAGGAATCTCCATACAGCCTTTCATAGTGGTTGTACCAGTTTACATTCCCACCAGCAGTGTATGAGGGTTCCTTTTTGTCCACAGCCTCTCCAGCACTTGTTATCCCTTGTCTTGTTGATTATAGTCAAGGGCATTTCTTGAAGGATGGAAAAATGTTTTCACAATCAAAAATTTTTTTAATGTAGTAAAGTTAGAAAAACATATTCTGAAAGGCTATGTTAATGATATCCTTCTTCCTATTTTTTTACCTGTAGATTTGTTCACAATTATGGGCCTTTAGAAATACATACAAGAAAAAAATAACTTTTAATTTCTTCTAATCAAAGTTATTTTTTACTTTTAATCCTTGTAGGAGAGTAAGCCACCTACTTTTCTACCTGCTTACACTTTGTCACCTACATATCTATGGCTTTCCATCCTTAGTGGTATCTTATCTGATTTATTAATTTACCAATTTCTGAGATACTTTCAATTTCTTTATGTAATATTTGTTGCCATCTACCTCTTTTGATTCTATACTTACCAATTTTCATATAAACAGTTAAATATAGTTAAAAATTTCATTCAATCTTCAGTAAATTTAAAGATAAGGAAAATTTACACAATCTTGTTCTGGCTAATATTGGTAAATAAAGTAAAATAGACATACTGCTTGATGTATGTGTATTTAATTTTGGGGTAAGAGAACATATGTTTTGAAGAAGCATTAGTTTATTTGAAATGTACCACAGATTCATGTATGTTTACAAATACCTAGATTTTCTTCATATTTGTAAGCGTCCTACTGGTTAAAGAATATTTTTCATGACTCTTGTCTCAAACTAATCATATAACCCTGTAGTGGTTAAGTGTGTAATGGAAATAAAACTGTAATATGTTTTACCCTCATTAGCTTTTTTCTTTTTCCGATAATCTTCAAATTAGTTTATATTGTTTTAATGCTATATATGATCTTGCCACTAAGAAATTTAACTTTTCTACTCTTACTAAAATTAGTGCACTAACATTATAGATGGATAATATTTTATTTAATGACCAGTAATCTAAATTGTATTTCTACACATTTTTAAGCATTTTTTAATATAAACTATACATACACTTTCTTTAATAGTTTCAATTTGTTTTACTGTCTTCTGATAATTTATTCTCCCCTCTCAGTTTTCAATAGCCCTTAATATGTACTTGGTAGTCCTTGCAGTTTTAGAGAAATTGCTTCCACTGTAGATTCCAAGAGTGAAGTGTATAGCTAAAATTTTAAATTCCATATTTCTAGCCTAACTCAGGGGTGGGAATTTCAGTTAAAATAAATAAGAAAATTCGGCTGAGAATACTGGTTTATAACGCTTGCTTTCTCATTGTTATTAGTTTTTTTTACACAAATAACACATAAAACACACAAGCATTTGATCTGAAGAAGTAATGTGGATCATAGTGAGAACCAATACCACTTGTTTTAGAAAGCTTGCATTGGGATATGATGTATATAACAAACACCTCTGCAATTCACTTGCCATGACAAAAAATTTATGTTGGTTGCTTTTGTTACATGTCAGCTCAGGCCACTGCTGGCCAGTGACAACTGTCCTCTTTTTCCATGTGTCTTTTTTTTAAAGATTTAGTTTATTGATTTTTGACAGAGAGAAACAGAGACAGAGAGAATGGGGAGGGCCCAGAGCAGTCTCCATAGTTGACATTAGTTTTCCATATAGTTTCACTCCACAGGTGGGCACAGGGCTGCGCAGGGCAGGAACTGGGCCGGGAATCTCCCACATAGGTCCCGGCAAGAACTGAACTGGGGGCACACCCCAGTTCAGCATGTGGGTCCGCATGGGCTGGAGCCCGGATTCGATCCTCGTTCCCCGGGGCTTCAAAGCGAGCACTTAACCTGCTGAGCCATCCCAGCTTCCCACCATGTGTCTTTTTTGAGAATTGAGGCAGAAGAAGCAATCCCTATTTGGGCCAGGAACTTTTTTTCTTTGGTATAAGTAAGAGAGCTAGTAAGGTAGCTCAACCACTTAAAGCTTCTGCTAGGTCATACTTCACATCCACCCACCTTCCATTAGCCAAAGCAAATCACACAGCTAAGCCAGACATTAATTGGGAAGTATAATCATGATGTTAATGAGTAAAGCCAATTTCCCTTTATGTCTAGCTGGTATAACTTTCTGGAATTTTGTACCTACCAAGAGATAATGGTAATTAAAAAATCTAAGTACATTTAAATGTTATTAAAAGTTAGATTTTAGTTTTGATTAGTGGGAGAAAAGTGATGTCATTTTAAATAATGATTTGTGTTTGGTTTTAATGAGAGAAATATGCAGTAAGAAGTTCTGAAACATCCAGTGGAACTTCCCTAAATTTACCAAATGTTTCTCCAGATGTCTGTAAGTGTCAAATTAAACCTGCAAATTATTTTGCTTCATGTGGGTTTTTTAATTGAAGAATCACTCATTTTCTTCTTCCTTTAAAATTTCTGACATTTGGCAGTTGATAATATTGTAGAGGAAAACTTACTTTCAATAATGTACTTGTCTTTGCGATACTGCGATGACCTTGCAGCTTCCAACATGTACATGAGATAGTGAATGGCACCTCTTTTAAAGAGTGCTTCCATGTTTCTTCGTCAACAGGTTACATGAGTAAATATTTTACATATTTTAGTTAATTATATTTTCCTCTTAAAATGAGAAAAAAATTGCAATGCAGATTTAAAATTCTTAAGGCATATGAGTATGCGAGGCCATAACTCTCCTTTGTTTTAATATAAATTCCTGTATTAAATTCACCAAGTATATTTTTGAAAATTATGTCTGAAATTTTGATATACCAGTTAATTACAGAAGCAGGGGAGAAGATATTTTTTATTGTTTTATGTATTAGTTCCAAAAGATAACTATACAATCAGATGATAGAAGGCTTGCAAGTAGAAGGAAAGTAAGTCATGGAACTAACTAGGAAGTTGAGGTGCAAATGGAAATCGTATGTGTGTGAGCACACGTTCATAGTAGCCTTTATTTATAACTCTCAGAGGAGAAACAATGCAAATGTCCATCAGTAGTAGAATTTAAAAATTTTGATATATTCATAAAATAGAATACTTATATGATACATCTGCCAATATACATAATATTGAGTGAGAAGAGAGTAAACAAAATAAAAAATCAGTGCAATATGCATTAAATCTTATGCAGTTGAGAATCTGAAAAAATTAATCTGTTACTTATGGATTTATAAATAGCAAAACATAAGAATTATTCATAGAAATTCATAATAGTGGCTATCTCTAGTGGAAAGGGAGAAAAATGTAATTAGGGAGGGGCACACAGGACACCTCTAAGACACTGACAGTATACTAAAACCTGCGTTGGTTATAATTATTTTTGTAATGTACTTATATGTTTTATACACATTTCAGAAATTTAAAAATTAGTATGGTAATTAAAATAATGAAATACAGAGCTGTGGAAGAAAAATTGACAATTTCTATATGCTCCTCTCACCTTTTGTTTATCTAGTGCTAGTAGTTTTGAGTAGATGTAGAAATGTTGTGAGTTGGATTGAAGGAAAGTGGTTTAAGTTAGAGGATAGTGGTACAGCTAAGATATCCCCAGGATATCCTCAACTCAGTTGAGAAATGTGTAGCTAAAATCCTGTTTCTAACTTGAGAGAACACATGTGAGAGGCATATAGCAAGACTGAAGTTATAATACTTACGTATACAAGAAAAAGTCAAGAAAATATATTGAGAAGGATGTATGTTTTACATTGTTGGATAGAATGTTTTATAAATGCCAATTTGATCCAATATGTTGATGACATTGTTCAGTTTTTGTATATCCTTACTGAATTTCAGCCTCTATACTGGTGAAACAGAAGTGTTAAAATCTCCAAATATAATTGTAGATTTATCTATTTTGCTTATAATTCTGTCAATTATCACTCCATGTATTTTGTAGTTCTGTTTGTTAGGTGCATAAAAATTTAGGCTTGATGTATCTTCTTGGTAAAGTAAAACTTTTTATCGTGATGTAATGCCTTTCTGTAACATCTTTGCTCTAAAGATTGCATTGCCTGATTCTAATATACCCATCCCAACTACTTTGATTAGTGTTTGTAGTATATCTTTGTCCATTTGTTTACTTATAACCCACCTTTTATACTTGAAGTGAGTTTTTATATATAGAATATAGATAGGTCATGTTTGTTTAATCATTTTTGACAATCTGTCTTTTAACTGTATCTTTAGGTTATTTATATGTAAAGTGATTTTTGATATACTTGGATTTAGGTCTATGACTTCATCATTTGTTTTGTTTGTTCTTGCTGTTCTTCATTCCAGTTTTTACTTTTCTTGCTTCCTTTGGGTTATTTGAACATTCTTTGGCATTTGTTTTCATATCAAAGAATGTTTGGCATTCTTTGGCATATCTTTTGTGATTTAACTGTATATCTTTGCATTTTTTTAGTGGTTGCTCTAGTGATTACAAAATACTTAACTTCTAATTTACACAGAATCAATATTTTGCTATAGTTGACCCTTGAACAGTGCAAGAGTTAAGGGTACTGACACATTCCCCCTACAACCCCTCTGCATGCAGTAAAAAATCTGATTATAACTTTTGAATACCCCAAACCTTAAATTGTCCTTTGATATCCATGGGGGATTGGTTCCAGGACCCTCATGGGTACCAACATCAGTGGATGCTCAAGTACCATATATAAAATGGTGCAGATCAATGCATAAAGACAGCCATTTGCATCCATGAATGCTCAATCATTGATCAAAACAGTACAGGTGTTTATTGAAAAAAAATTTGCATATAAGTGGACCCATGCTGTTCAAGACTGTGTTGTTCAAGGATCAGCAGTCCTTCAATTGGAGTAGAGCTCTTACTGTTAATACCTATTGCCTCTCATTTTGATATAGTTTGCTTAAAATAGTATACCTACATAAATTGAGGATGTACTTATTTCACCTTCATTCCTGTAGGATATTTTCACTGGATATAGAATTCCGGTTGACAGTTCTTTTTTTTCAGAACTTTTAAAGTGTTTTCTCATATTATTCTGGGCTATTTTATTTCTTTTCTTTTTTAAAATAAAATTAATGTATTTATTCTTACATGTTTTAACTTCAGTCACCTTCAAAGTACTCTCTATATAATGTGATACACCAGCAAGATGCTTTTTCCAATGCTCAAAACTGTTCTTTTATTTCTGTTTATTAACTGTTAAATTTATTGGGGGTAACATTGGTTGGTTAAAAATTACATAGGAGGGGAAGCCGGGATGGCTCAGTGGGTAAAGCGCTCACTTTGCAGTGCCGGGGACCAGGGATCGAATCCCGGCCCCGGCCCGTGCGGAACCATATGCTGAACTGGGAGCTCCCCCAGTTCAGTTCTCTCTCTGTCTCTGTCTCTGTATCTCTCTCTCTCTCTCTGTCAAAAAAACAATAAAAATAAATAAATAAATATTAAAAAAAAATTACATAGGTTCCAGGTGTACAATTAATTTCTGATGCAAAATTTTTATTTGTGTCATTGTTCCATAGGTAATATGTTGTTTCCTCTGGCTGCTTTCAAGAATTTTTGTTTGTTTGTTTGTTTGTTGTCCTTAGCATATAATGGTTTGATTATGATACATGTGGACATGGATTTCTTTGGATTTATCTTGTTTCAAGCTCACTAAACTTCTTGAATCTATAGAGACCTTTTGTTTAATGTGAGATGGTTTGGGGCCATTATTTCTTCAAGTATTTTTTTTTTTTTTTTTTAAAGTTGGGGGATTTTTTTTTTTTTTTTTTTTTTTTTTTTTTTTTTTTTTTTTTTTACAGAGAGAGAGAGAGAGAGAGAGAGAGAGAGAGAGAGAGAGAGAGAGAGAGAGATACAGAGACACAGAGAGAACTGAACTGGGGGAGCTCCCAGTTCAGCATATGGTTCCGCACGGGCTGGGGCCGGGATTTGATCCTCGGTCCCCGGCGCTGCAAAGTGAGTGCTTAACCCACTGAGCCATCCCGGCTTCCCCATCAAGTATTTTTTATCCCTGCACTTTTTTCTCTCTCTAACTCTGATCACAGAAATAGTCGTTTATTTTATTAGACCATAGCCTCTGTGGTACAAAAATGTTAATTCTTTTTATTGTCCCATAATCTCCGTGCTTCTGTTTACATTTTAAAATGTTGTTCACTGTATTGTTCAGATTGAATAATTTCTGTTGATATTTATGTTTATTGACTCTCATCTGTCATTTCCATTCAGCTATTGAGTCCATTCACTGAGTTTTATTATAGTTATTATATTTTTCAATTTAAAAATTTGTATTTTTCATTGCTTTGCCTATACTTTCTATTTTAAAATTCATTTTAAAATGTTATAGGTCGCTAAATCAAGCATCTGATAATGGCTAATTTAAAATCTTTGTCAGATTATCTCAACACCTGTGCCAACTCGGTGTTGGCAGCTTTTCTTTGTCTTCCTATATGAGTTGCGGTTTTCCTGGTTCTTCATATGCCATTTAGTTTTTAGATTGTATTCTAGACATTTTGAATATTATGTTATTAGTTTTGAGTTTTATCAAATCCTACTGAGAGTACCAATACTTATGTTTTAGCAGAAAATTAAACTGTTTATATTCATGCCACAAGTTCCAAGTAGCCTGATGGACCATGTTTCTAATATCAATTTAGTTTTTGTAGCCTCTGCAATGCTTTTTGAATTGTTGTGTGTGTTTGTGTGTGTTTGTGTGTGTGTGTGTGTGTTTTGTAGCCTCTGCAATGCTTTTAGGAATTGTGGTGTGTGTGTGTGTGTGTGTGTGTGTGTGTGTGTGTGGCTACGTAGCACCCAATGCTTGGTTTGGAACCTGGATGTTAGTGTGTCTATTAATTTAGGTCTCAAAGACTTTGGTACGCTAATTAGGATCAGATCTACACCTGTGCAGCTGGGACTGAGCTCAGAAGTTTATAAACAACGTTTTTATTTATTTGTCTGTTTGTGTTCTCTCACATCATGGTGGAACTTTCCATTTCCCTGTGTCTTCCCTTTTTAGTGCTCAGTCCAGAAACTTAGTGTTCTAGTTACTCTACTCCATTGTACACTTCCATTTTTAAGCCTGTGTCTAGGACCAAGTGATCTGTGAGAACAGGGACAGGAAAAGGTAGTGGGGGTTGACTCCACCCATTTGCAAGTACAAGTCCACTAAACAGGAAAATTCTCCTCCCTTAGGGTTTTGATTCATTATTTCCTATAGCTGCCCTTTACCCCTGCGATGGTTTTGTTAGGTCGAGAGAATGAGAACATGCAAAAAAAATGTAGGAGGATTTCTGCATTGTGTCTGAGCATTAGGAGTTCTATTTCCTGTTCTTTGAGTCAAAACCAAAATATTTTTTCTTGCAGTTCTATTTGTACCACAGTGCTCACTTTTGGGCATTTGGTTGAATTAATGTTTTGGCCAGGGCATTCCAGAAGAAAAAAAATAGTAAATTCACCACTAATATGCTGGCCTTTCTAACTCTGACATTCTCTGATCTGCTTCTATCTACTTTTTAGAGTTCTCAAAAATCTTTTCTGTTTTCTGTCTAGGTTTTATAATTGTATTCAGTGAGATGGGGTAAGTTTCCGTCTTATCAGGAACCTGATCCCCATACAATAAATTGATTACTTTATAATTCAAAATTAATTCTTTTTAAAAAGAACTGTAGAACTTCCTAAGTTATTGATACTACTAGAAAGAAGGTAATTAAAGATCTGGTGTAATTCAAAAAACAATTCAAACCTAATTCATCCACATGATAGCCACGATGATCTTCTTTGATCTAGTAAAGAAAGACAGGATCATTTTGGTGAAGAATCAAGAAAAATGTACTTTAATGATAATCCACTTCTTAATTTAACAAAATTATTAAATTGCAGTGAGAAAGAGCACAGCAGTGTCTGAACACTGAAGCCTGAGAGCTGGCAAGTGTTGAGATTGTTTTTGCAATAGGCTTTGTATATTAACCAGGGTTTAAAAAAAACCAAACAAAATTAATAGTGTGTGTGTGTGTGGGTGTGTATATATATGTGTGTGTGTGTGTATATAGGTATGTATATGTATATATGTATATATATATAGAGAGAGAGAGACAGAGAGACAGAGACTGTGAGAGAACTGAACTGGGGGCACTCCCCAGTTCAGCATATGGGTCCACACGGGCCAGGACCGGGATTCAATCCTTGGTCCCCGGGGCTGCAAAGTGAGTGCTTAACCCACTGAGCCATTCCGGCTTCCCCTGACCTTTGTTTCTTGTTCAAATAGGCAGCACCTCATATTTGTTCATTATAATAAAGTGAAATTATAGACAGGAAGACTGTTTTCCATTTTGCAAAAATAAATACTATTCATCTCTTTTATATATTCAATGATGGAGCTACAAATTAAAGAAAAGTAATATCATCTATTTGTTTATCTGTGCCTTTAGTATTGGAATCTTGTTTGTCAATACATGAGTTGCATTTAGTCATGAATGATGAGACTGGGTTGTTGCCAACTCTCTCAGTTTTAAAAATTAATCAGAGATGCCAGGATAGCTCAACATGTTAAGCACTTGCCTTGTGACTTCAAGGCCCAGGGACTGAATCCCAGTCCTGACCTGTACAAAAGTTTACATGCTGAACTGTGAGTAGCAGTTGTGACATGAAACCATTAGTTGTGACTAGTTGGTTCGTGTCACAACTAATCATGTACAACTATGGAGACTGCTCTGGGCCCTACCCCATTTTCTCTGTCTCTCTCTCTCTGTCTCTCTTTTTCTCTGTGTCTCTCACCATTACTCAAACAATAAAATAAATCTTAAAAAAAAAAATCAGATCTTAAGTTTTAAGTTATTAATAAGTCTCTTAAGGTTTATGCCTAACTTATAGTCAAAAGTCTTCCTTTTTATGAATCTAGCTCCCAATTTTTGGTTATACATATTTTGTTAAAACTCTTACCCAGGAGATACAATGATTTGGTTAAATAGAAAGTAACACTGGACAGATATTGTGTTTCTTTAAGCTCCCTGAATTAGTACTGAAGGAATTTGATCAAGACCTGAGACACTCATGAAGCTAGAGAAATGATTGCAAAACAGCTTTTAAATCTCTAAAAAAAAATTTTTCTCTTTTTCTCTTTTTTTTTCATTTATTAGGAATACATTACCTTAAAATTCCGGATGTTGATACCTCTTATTAGTATAATTTACTAATAATGGTGCTGATAGATAATAATTGGTATGTATGTGTGTGTGTATGTGTGTGTGTGTCTGTATGGAATCCTGAAAAGAGAGAGAGGGTAATAACATAGTTTGCTTCCTACTTTACTTAAAATAGTATAATACTAGCAAGTAAAATGAAATAGAAAGTCTTGCTATACAAGTACATATGGGTAATTAGAAGGATATAGATTCATCTCATTATTACTGTAGAATTATATATTCATTAAATACAGTAGGCTAACTAGCTATTTGAGACCAAAGAAAATAGTTATCTTTAAGTTCTCTACACCAATACAAATTTTAGTTATATACAATGAAATAACAGTATTGGAAGAAAATGTTTTTCTTTAATACAAATATAGTAGAAAGGAATTATCGAGGCATAAAGTGATATTCAAAAATGATTTTAAATGTTAAAAATTTAACTATATGACAGTTAAAAGCTCTATATGACAACAAAAACAAAAAATTGAAGCAAGACAATATTCAAACTTGGGGAAATGTGTCACAAACAAAAGACTTCTATAAAAAAGAGCTCTTAAAAAGTCAGCAACTCAGGGTATTAACATAAAAACAGACATATAGATCAGTGGAACAGAATAGAAAAGGCACAAATAAATCTATGACTTTATGTTCATTTAATCTATGACAGAGAAAGCAAGAATGTACATTGGGGTAAAGACAGTCTATTCAATAAATGGTGCTGGGAAAATTGAACAGTTATGTGAAAGAAAAAAAAAGAAAGAAAAAGAAAGAAAGAAACTGGACCACATTCTTATGCCATATATAAGAATAAACTCAAAGTAGATTAAAGACTTAAATGTGAGACCCAAATCCATAAAACTCTTAGAAAAAATATAGGAAGTAGACTCTCATACATCACCCTTTGTAATATTTTTACTGATCTGACTACTCAGGTAACAAAAGAAAAAATAAACAAATGGGACTACATCAAACTGAAAAATTTTTGCATAGTTATGGAAAATAATAACAAAACTAGAAAATATCCTACTGAATGGGAGAAGATATTTGCCAATGATACATCTAATAAGGGCTGAATATCCAAAATTCGTAAAGAACTCATACAACTTAACACCAAAAAAACAATCTATTTTTAAAAATGTGTGATTAGACATTTCTCCGAAGAGGACATACAGATGGCCAAAAGATATATGAAGACATTCTCAATGTTACTAATCATTGAAGAAATGCAAATAACAAACACAATGAGATATCATCTCACACCTATCAGAATGTCCATCATCAATAAATCAACAAACAACAAGGGTTGGTGAGGATATGGAGAAGATGAAACTATTGTGCACTGTTGGTACAGCCAATATGGAAAACAACATGGGAGTTCCTCAAAAATTAAAAATTTCAAAGATATCCAGACACTATTTTGAAAAGACATAAGCATTCCTATGTTCACTTCAGTTCTATTCACAACAGCTAAGATATGGAAACAACTGAAATGCTCATTAGTAGATGATTAGAGAAATTGTATACATATGTACAATGGAGTAACTCTCTGCTATAAAAAAGAATGATATCTTAACATTTGCAACAGCATGGATGGATCTAGAGGTATTATTTTAAATGAAATAAGTCAAATTGAAAAAGACAAATACCGTAAGATCTCTTATACGTGGAATCTAAAGAGCAGAATAAATTAACCAACAAAACAGAAATAGAATCATAGATATAGAGAACAAACTGATGATTGCTAGATGAGAGGGAGTTTGGGGGCTGGGTGAGACAGATGAGATTAAGAAGTACAAATTGGTAGTCACAAAATAGTCATGGGGATGTAAAATATAAAACAATATGTGGAATATAGTCAATGTTGTAAAAACTATGTGTGGTGTCAGATGGGTACTAGACTTATCAGGAGGATAATTTCTTAAATTATATAAATGCCTAACCACTGTGCTGTATACCTGAAACTAATATAAAATTAAAAAAAAATTAAATTAGAACATCAAAAAACAAAAAAGAAGGTAATTCAGTAAGAAACTCGAGACAGCCAGGATCAGACAGTTTACGGAGAAAATTTAGATGTTAAGTATTAAAAACAAATTTACTATTAATAATAAAAAAAACCCAAAATCCTAAATACATTGAGGTAAGTTTTTACATATCATAGTGACACAAGTTAAAAGATCGGTAATATTCATTTTGGGGCAAATATGTAGCTAATTTAACATTGGTTGAGGTATGTGTAAGTCAGTATCATTTTTTTGTTGGGCAATTTGTTAGTATCTATTTAATCTGAAAAATTTCATAATCATACATCAGCAATTGTACTTTAAGGAATGAATCCTAAAGGAATTCTCTTATTACTGTCCCTTAAATTTGTACACCATAATAAATATATATTGTAGTATATTTTCTAACAAAAAACAAATAGTGAGTAGGTTAATCAGAGAAAGAGGCTAGTTAAACAAATTATGATTCAACTATAAGATGCATACAGTACAACCATTAAAGACAAAAAAGTATTTTGAAATGTTTGGAAGTATAAGAAAATAGGCCAGTGATACAGTCACATGTCACATAACATTTCTGTCAATGGCAGATGCATATATGACCATTGTCCCATAAGATTATAATGGAACTGAAAAAATTCCTAATACTTAGTGATGTTGTAGCCATCATAGTGCAACACATCATGCAGATATTTGTAGTGATGCTAGTGTAAATAAACCTACTGCACTTCCAGTCATATAAAATTATATCACACACAATTATGAAACTGTACATAATATATTTGATAATGATAATAAACAATTATATTATTAGGTATATATTTAGTATATTATACTTTTTATCGTTGGTTAGAGTATATTCTTTTTACTTAATAAAAACGTTTGTTATCTGAGATGCTGGGATTGCTCAGCAGGTTAAGTGCTTGCCTTGCAACCAGAAATTCCAGAGATTGAATCTTGGCTCTGGCCTGAGCAATCTCATATGCTGAAATGCAGTGCACACGGTAACTGCCATGACTTGGTGGTGAGGGTTCTCACCTCCCATGTAGGAGGCCCTCAGTTCAGTTCCTCCCCTCATAGCCCCAGATCCACCTGTGTGGGATGAAGCTGTCACATGATGTATGACTATGGAGAGTGCTTTGGGCCTTCCCTACTTCTCTCTCTCTTTGTCTCTGTCTCACCTTTTCTCAAACAATAAAATAAATCTTAAAAAAATAAATTGCCATCAGAGTGCTGTTATGCTGCCAGCAACCTTATACATCTTGTGTTTACCACATCTCTTGATTGCATCAGTTTCACCTGTGCTTGAATTAATCTCTGTTGTTTTATTGCTCGTGACCCCTAAGCATACAAAGTTTACTGCTAATGTTGCTAGTAAGAGGAATGTCAAGTGATTGACATGGAAATGAAATAAAAATAATTGAGGACTTTGAGGGTAGAATCAGTGAAGGTTATTGCTCACCAGTCAGACACATCCTATTCTACCATAGCTATAGTCAATTTTTTTTTGTTAAATTTATTGGGGTGACATTAATTGGTATCAATTACATTGTTTCCAGGTGTACAGTTCTACATTACATTGTCTATACATTTCATTATGTGCTCACCATCCAGAATCAGTTCACTTTCTATCATCTCATGTTTGATTCCCCCTCCCTACTCCCCGCACCCATCTCTCCCACCCACCTCCCCTCTTACCCTCAGGTAAACACTAAAAAATGGACTGTCCATGAGTCTTTGTTTCTTTGTTCCTTTCAGTTTTATATTCCACCTATAAGCAAGGTCATATGTTTCTTGATTCTTTCGTTCTGATTTATTTCGCTTAATAAGGTGTTTTCAAGGTTCGTCCATGTTGTCACAAATTGCTGTATTTCATCTTTTCTTATTGCTGAGTAGTATTCCATTGTATAAATGTACCACAACTTCTTTATCCAGTCATCTATCACAGGACACTTTGGTTGATTCCACAACTTGGCCACCGTGAACAGTGCTGCGATGAACATTGGGATATATACATCTTTGTGGTTTAAGGTTTTCAGGTTTTTTGGATAGATACCCAGGAGAGGAATTGCCGGGTCATATGGCAATTCCATTCCTAGCTTTTTGAGGAATCTCCACACTGCCTTCCACAGTGGCTGTACAAACTTTCATTCCTACCAGCACTGTATGAGGGTTCCTTTTTGTCCACAGCCTCTCAAGCACTTGTTATTCCTTGTCTTGTTGATTATAGCCATTCTAACAAGTGTGAGGTGGTATCTCGTAGTTTTCATTTGCATTTCCTTAATTGCTAGTGATGTTGAACTTTTTTTCATGTATCTGTTTGTATGTCTTCAGGAGAAAAGTGCCTGTTTAGGTCTTCTGCCCATTTTTTAATTGGATAATTTGTTCTTTTGTTGTTGAGTTCTTTATATATTTTAGATATTAGTCCCTTATCAGAGGCATTGTTTGCAAATATTTTCTCTCATTTGGTTGGTTTCCTTTTAACTTTGTTGATGGTGTCCTTTGCTGTGTAGAAGCTTTTTAGTTTGATATACTCCCATTCATTTATTTTTGCTTTTACTTCCCTTGCCTTTGGGGTCAAGTTTATAAAGTGCTCTCTGGGCCCAAGTTCTATAAGTTTAGTGCCAATGCCTTCTTCTATGCACTTTATAGTTTTAGATCTTATGTGGAGGCCCTTAATCCACTTTGAGTTAATTTTGTTATATGGTGACAGTTCACAGTCCAGATTCATTCTTCTGCATATAGTTTTCCAATTTTCCCAGCACTATTTACTGAAGAGGCTTTCTTTTTCCCATTGTGTATTTTTTGCTCCTTTATCAAAGATTATCTGTCCATATATTTGTGGGATTATTTCTTGGTTTTCAGTTCTGTTCAATTGGCCTGTATGTCTGTCTCTCTGCCAATACCAAGCTGTTTGGATTATTGATGCTTTGTAGTAAAGACTGAAGTCAGGGAGGGTGATGCTTCTAGCCTTATTTCTTTTTCAGAGGATTGCTTTGGCAATTTGGAACCTTTTGTGGTTCCATATGAATCTGATAATTTTTAAAATTTACTTATTGAAAGAATGTCTGTGAGATTTTGATGGGAATTGCATTAAATCTGTATATTGCTTTGGGTAATATGGTCTTTTTAACCATGTTGATGCTTCCAATCCACGAACATGGAATATCCTTCCATTTCTTTGTATCTTCTTCAATTTCTTTTAGTAGTGTCTTACAGTTTTCCGTGTATAAATCCTTCACGTTCTTTGTTAACTTTATTCCTAAGTATTTTATTTTTGTTTTGATTGCAAATGGTATCGTTTTTCTCATTTCTTTTTTTGAAGCTCCATTGTTTGTATATAAAGAAGCTGTAGATTTTTATACATTGATTTTTTATCCTGTAACATTACTGTACTCATTTATTATTTCTAACAGTTTCCTGGTGGAGTCTTTGGGGGTTTTCTATGTAAAGGATCATATCGTCTGCAAAAAGTGACAGTTTAACTTCTTCATTTCCAATATGGATGGCTTTATTTCTTTTTTCCTGCCTAATGGCACTGGCTAGAACTTCCAGCACTATGTTGAATAGCAGTGGTGATAGGGGACATCCCTGCCTCGTTCCTGATTTTAGAAGAAAAGGTTTCAGTTTTTCCCTGTTCAGTATGACATTCGCTGAGGGTTTGTCATATATGGCCTTTATTATGTTGACATATTTTCCTTCTATACCCGTTTTATTAAGTGTTTTGATCATAAATGGATGTTGTATTTTGTTGAATGCTTTTTCTGCATTAATTGATATAATCATATGGTTTTTATCTTTCATTTTGTTTATGTGGTGTATCACATTGATTGATTTGCATATGCTGAACCATCCTTGTGCCCCTGGGATGAAACAGATGCCTGAAAGGACTTTCATCCATATGGAGACCAGGTCAATGCCAGGTTTTAAAGCTCTTAAAATCAGGATAATTGTCCTGTTTGGGGACAGTGTTGAAGGCTACAAATTGAAACCCTTTGTGACCTGACACAGTGGAACCCCAGGGCCTGTAAGCATATCAGTAAGCACACATTGCCAGTGTACTACAGAAGCAATGAGAAGTCATGGATGGCCCAGCTCCTCTTCCAATATGCCCTTCTGAATTGTTCCAGAGAAATCAAGAAGTACTCTTCGCAACTTACCTTTCAATATTTTGCTGTTGATATTGCCCCTACACTTTCTTTTTATTCATTGGTGATCTTCATGCCAATATCAAAATGGTGTTTCTCCCTCTAAACATCACTTCTGAGGAAGACACTGATGCAATTCTGGAAGAATTAGAACATCTATGACTGTATCAAGAACCTTACTTGGGCTTGGAGTGACATCACCAAGAAATGTATGCGTAGCATCTGGAAGAAGAAGACAGTCAAGAGGTTTAGCTTAGGCTAATGTTTGTGTTATACCTTTTGACATAAAAGTTTATAAAGAAAAATCATTAATATAGTATTTTTAAATAGACAAAAGCTTATAGAATAAGGACATAAAGACATAATATTCGTGTACAGCTATGTTTGTATTTTAATGAGTAAGCTAAATATTATTACGAGAGTTGAAAAATTTTAAAAATTTAAATGTTTATAAAGTAAAAATGTTACAGTAAGTTTAGGTTAATTTATTATTGAAAAAAGAAAAACATTAAAAAATAAATGTAGTGTAGCTTAAGTGTACAGTGTTTATAAAGTCTACAGGGGCATACAGTAATGTCCTTGGCTTTCACATTTCCTTGCCACTCACTCACTGACTCACCCAGAGCAATTTACAGTCCTGTAGGCTTCATTCATTCAAGTTCCCTGTACAGGTGTACCATTTTTTTTTTGAGTAATGACTTTTTTTTTTTTTTTATCTTTTCACATTTATAGAGAGAAATTATCTTTTTGTCTTCAGTGCATAGTTATTTCTATTTTACTTTTTGACAGATAGAGAGAGAGACAGAGACAGAGACAGTTAGAGAACCGAACTGTGGGAACTCCCCAGTTCAGCACGTGGGTCCTGCCTGGGCCGGAGCCGGGATTC
>PVKE010024186.1:0-24007 GCA_004027555.1 Craseonycteris thonglongyai | reverse complement strand
TCGAATCCCGGCTCCGGCCCAGGCAGGACCCACGTGCTGAACTGCGGAGTTCCCACAGTTTGGTTCTCTAACTGTCTCTGTCTCTGTCTCTCTCTCTATCTGTCAAAAAGTAAAAAAGAAAAAAATATGCACTGAAGACAAAAAGATAATTTCTCTCTATAAATGTGAAAAGATAAAAAAAAAAAAAAAAAGACTATGAGAAGAAAAATAGAGAAGACTAGAGGGAAATATAGCAAAATGTAAGCAGCGGTAGCTTGGCAGAATGATTATATAGGCCTTACACTCACTGTTTTGTCCTTTACTCCCCATATTTTCTAGTATGGAAGAGTAAAAAAGTAAAATAGTTAAATAAATAAAGCTGAAAAAAGTGTTCTGAAATAACTTTATAGTATACTGTAAAGTTATGAACTTTGTGATTAAGTGTCCCAGAGAAAGTGCTGGGTTTATGGGCATTTTTAGTACTTGTGATCATGTAATGTTAAGCACTTACTACATGTCAGTGTCCTAAGTGCTTAGATGTACCATCCCATCTAATCCTCACAACCCTGTGCATACATACTATAATTATACCCACTTCACATCAAGAAGACTGAGGTCTAGAAAAATTAAATAATTTGGCTATGATCACCCAGCTAGTTAAGTGGTAAAGCTAAGATTCAAACTGCTAGACTTGACGTAGAATACTGACTCTTAAGCACCAAACTATATGCTCTATTATTTTATCAAAGGGAGATAACCAAGTTTGATATTTATAGAGTACCAACTCCTGTGGAGTTACAATTTATGTCCATTTACATTTGTGAATTCAGTTATTTATGCAGTTAACTATGCTACTGTAAGCTGGCAAATAGTATTATTACACAGTATATTAGAAATACATTTTAATTATATAATAGTACATGGCATGGTATATTATAGCTGTATATTAGAAATACCATAAAGTTATGTTTAACAAATGTGCTTCTTTATATGCAACAATAAATATATATACACTTTACATGGGCAAGACTCTACAGGGCATTTACTGACAATTTTAGGGATTTTAAAGCATTTTTCCAATAATTCAAATTTTACCATATATTGGCTTTGTTCCAAAATAGATTTATTGAGATGATTTATGAAAGATTAAACATTTTATTTTTTTGGTCCAAAGGAAAAACATTTAGTTACTATCTCCTAAATGGTGAATTAAACATTCAAGCCATACCCTCCATTACCTTGTAATATGGCTCATTCAAGTACTTCTTGAAGTCAGTTTTGATAGAATCTTTACTGTCATTGTGACTTAGAATTAAATCCCTGACATAGCAATATAACTCCTCTGATCTTTCCTTAGTAACATCAGGTCTTTGATTTGTTTTTCCCTCGGAAATTAATTAAAATTAGGAGAAATTATTCTGGGTTCCTCACTTTGCCATCCAAAGTCTGGAGTCAGAACTGTTCTAGAATTTGATGTTTAATATTTTCTTCCAGAGCCACCTGGTGATAGCTTTCTGGCCTTTGAGCTTTCCCTTAATGTAGAATTTACAAAATTCTGAGTAAGATACTGGATACAGTGGAGCGACCCCACCACCAAGTTATCTTGTGAAACTTACTTTTCAGTGATCATAGCCACCTAGTATAAAAATTACTAAGGAGTAATGGGAAAGTACCTTGAACAAATCAAAGGCTACAGAAACACAGATTTATTCTTTTCCAATAGTGTTTGCTCTACCTCCTACCTTGTGTACTAATATGGTGGGGGAGCTCAAATGGGGAGCAGTCTAATTTTTCTCTAAATAAGATTTGGATTGGGATGTAAGAACTCTCTGTGGCATGGAGTATACCAAGTGTTAATTATTTCAACAGCCTACAAGCACATGGTTTCTGCCCTAAATTTTGTTTTCCAAGAACATTCAAGATACAAGGAGATGGTTCCCAGGTACCACAGTACTATTGCTCTCCACTCCTTCAGGCACTACTCGAGGTGTAATCCTTATTGTCTCAGTTACTTCCATAGCATCTAAATAGCCTTTTTTTTGTTATAGTCAAAGATTACTGATGAACAATTGGAAAAAGCAGTTTCTTGTATATAATCACAGAAGTGTTGTTGAAATGGAACTAAGACTAAATATAGGCTATGGACTCGACACATTTCTGTACAGGTCTTATGTGGCTATGTTATTTATTCACTATAATGTGGCTAAATCCATGCTTTATATTGGGAGCAAATAAATCTTCCATTATCTTCAAATGAAAAATTAACCTATATGAGTATATATTTCAGGTTTAGAGTTAATAAAGATCCTTTTGTATTATAGATGTACAAGGGCTGTCTGGGAAAAATCCAGCCATAAATGCCTCTATTTTTCGTATTACATGGCTGGATACCTTCCGGACAGTCCTCATACATTTCCCATGAAACATTTAGAAAAAGTGCTAGGTATGTTTTCACCTTAAGCACAAAATATTCCCCCCTAAAGTTTCAGGCAGACACAAATGTCTGCTTAATTATATTTATATTAAATGTGGCTTAATAAATATTGGTTTTATTTTGAGAAGTTAAATCGTATTCTCATGATAGTTACATAAGTATAGTTATTTTAAAAACACATGCAATGTAAGAATACAAGCGTATATATCTTACTCGTGCTTTTAAAGAATAAATTTTCCCTCTGGAAATATTGCCACCATCACCAGCCACTCTGAAAGATAAAAAATAAGGAAAGGATGTAAGATCTCCTATAGCTAATAGTGCTATCAGGTAAATAAAGTTCTGTTTACTAATACAGTTACTTTCTGGCCAGGTGAGACAGACACAAAGGGGCTGACATTTCAAATCTTCTCCCTTGCCAACCTCCCATTAGGTTAAAAAAGTAAGTTACTTCTTTCCCTGGCTTTCTTTGTAGTTAGCATTGGCCATGCCATCCAGTTCTGGCTAATGAGATAAAGAGTGGCTACTTTGTGTAGCTTTCCTGGTAAAAAGGACCAGATGTAGTTGGTGCTCATTCTTTTCATTTACCATCCCTGAATTCAAATATGAATGTAATTCCTAGAGTGGAGACTGCCATTTTATAGTTATGAAGTAATAAACATGAGGACAAAAAGCCAACACACTAGGAATAATGAAAAAATAGACAGTATCTTGGTCTTTAAGGTACTTCTCCAAACTTAGAACATCAATTTCTTGATTTATTTGTATGTGAGATAACTGGATACCTTTTTGCTTAAGCCACCATTAATGAGGTTTCCTGGTGTAGCCAAATACATAGCAACTAACGTACCAGTTATATATCACTGAGTATCTAAGTCTGGTTTTAGAATTTCATGATGAACATAGTTACCTAAGTAAATAATCTATGACCAAACACAGCGTTATGTGTCAACATACGGGTAGTTTCTAGGAAGACAGAATATACGAAGGGAAGCACAGGTAATGCTGTAGATCAGGGGTTGGTAAGAGGGGTCCTCTGGCCAAATCTGACTACTTGTTTTCCTAAATAAAGTTTTAGTGTAATGCTGGCACATCCAATTGTTCATGTACTATTTATACCTATTTTCACAATACAATGGCAAAGTTGAGTAGATGTGACACAGATATTATGGTCTGCAAAACCTAAAGTATTTATCATCTAGTCCTTTATAGGAAAGGTTTGCCAACCTCTGGTATCAGTAAATTCCTATCATGCTGTTCATTTCCTCAAATAGATACAGAAATGTACATAAAAATGTGAGATGTGGTATTTTTGAAAAAGTTTTTTTGTACAAACTTATGGAACAGATACTGCACTGTGTTGATGGTACTTGAAAAGAAGAGGAAGATGCCTAGCTACTTCTCCCAACTTGATACTGGGGAAATAAGTTAAATTATAAAACAGTAGATGAGAGTGAAATCACCTTATTAAGAGAGAAATGCTCTTAGGTTAAGTCTTACTACATATTATTCAAAGGATTGGCCATCAAGAACAGAGGGGATGGGAGTACGAATTTAGTCAGAAGGGATGAACTTAAAAGGAAGTATTAAACAAAAGCGAATTTGAGTCTCTTAAGAGTATGTAGGAGAGCAGTTATTCTAGTTCACAAACAAGAGGAATCTAATCTATACGACAGATTATCTTCACATAATAAAGATAAACAATATCAGCCATAAGATAATACACTAAACTTTCTTTGATCTGATACCTCGACTCATCCAGCAACCTTCCATTAGCTTTTCCTGTAGAGTTCCTACAGAAGACCATGTGCTTTTGAAGGAAAATGAGTTACCTAGTCTTCTTGAGTTACACTTCCTATTGTCAATTACTAATCGACTTTCTGCTTTTTAATTTCCTACTCTCCTTGAGTTTGGTTTATTTGCTATATTGGACCCATTCTCAAGTATAAACAAGGTTTCTGAGTTTGCAAGCCTGAGGGGTTATATTCTGGAATTGACCAAGCAGTGGGGACTAAATTAGCCTTCCCCAGGAGATAAATGACTCAAATTTCCAACCAATTAAAACTGGAACTGGAATTTTTATTGAATTGTATTAAAAAGTGGATATTAAAGATTTATTTTTCAGTTCAAGCCCAGTTATTTTGAAAATGCACAAACTTAATGATTTAACATCAAATACTTATCAACAAAACCCTGAATGTCAAATTACTTTCAGATAAAAGATATACAATTACATACGCTTTTTATTAAATGAACAAAAGTAACTTAACTGCTTTCCTCCTTTTTAGTACAATTCTATTTGTAGAGCAAATACTCCTGACCACAAATATCACAAAAATGTGAACATTTTTTTTTTCAAGTTAGCCATTACTGAATGCATTACCAAGATACCCTCAGAAATTTTCAGCATGCCATTATATGGTCCTAAAAGAAACATATTGTCTTGTTATACAGAATGATATGAGAATATTAATGACAGCAGAATGAGAATAAATGTTTTCAATGAGAAAAAAAAGTCTGAGAACTTCTTCACAGTTATCAACTGTTCTTAGTGTCCTTTGAAGAATTCTCTCCCAATCTGTTTACACGAAGTTATCTTTATGCTGTGATAGACTTTAATCCCATCTTACCTGGTATCCACATTTCTGAAGAAGCTGCTTATTGACTCATCATAAATTCCTTTCTAAAAAGAAAAAATGTATAGCATTTGATTAAGTATTGCCTCTTACCTGAATTAAGTCCTACAATACTGTAATAGCTGGTATGTGACTATAAAAAGAAAAGGCAAATTATCATGAAATGCTTAGACTTTCTTCCAATCTAGAGAAGAGTAAATGCTGTGAGATCGATGCATTAAGTTCGGCGAAGGATAATGAAGTCCCCAGTCCCCCATAGGACTGTAGAACGGGTGACTCAAATGAGAGCTTTCTCTGGATTCTTGGTGATCATTTAAAAAGCTTATCGGTTAAATCAAGAAATATAATACACGTTACCTAGTTTATAAAGTATTTTCACATATACTACCTCACTGCTCTTAACAAGAACTCGATTAAGATGAGACCCTGATAATTAGGGGAAATTAAGAACACTGGTCTCTGGCCAGTGTTCGTTTTAGTCTATTGTGTGTGTCTAACGCCAACATACGTTTATAAACCAATTTGTTCTTTACTGAGATCTCATACAAAGTTTATGTTGTGTCAGATAAAAGCTCAATAGAGTAATTCTTGATTATCTGCTGGAAGAGCCTCGGTGATGGGTGAGGTGGCCTCTCGCGGGGCGGGGCCGGTACCTGGTTGACCGCGGCGTGCTCCCTCAGCGCCAAGTCCCAAAAGCAGCAGCCGATCTGGTTTCCGCACTGGCCAACTATGACCAGGAAAAGGAAAGAAAGAACAGACATTAAGCAGCAAACAATACAGCGTGGCTCCGCGCAACGGGACCCCCGCTCTCCCCGCGCAGCTTACCCTGTATGACCACCGACTGGGTCATGCTGTGGGGAGGGACGCCCAAGGAACTCGGAAGCCCGCGCTGCACTTTGCATTTCCCGGGCCCTCCAACGGCACTTTCCGAATGGTCGGGGCAGCCGTAAGTCACGGCGCTGCCGCAAGTCACCGACGTCGCTAAGCTCTTCTCTAGATTCAAGCTAAGATTTTCCGTCGGAAGGCCGTGCAAGTGCACCGGCGTCTCACTGTTACCATAGAGACTAGGCCTCTGGACTGCAGATCCTCGCTGCCTTGTCAACATCTTTTAAGCATCAGCAGCTCCGGAGGCCGGGGCCACTGGCGGGTAACTAAGCTTTGGAGTGGGATTTTAAAGCATGTGTCCTTAAAACGGGTAAAAATGGATCCTCAGAGATTTAGCCTTCGTTCATAATCTCAACATCCTGGGCAGTGGATCAGATTCCGTTTATTCAGATTCCTGCGCGAATACCTCTATCTGACAAGCCCTTTGTTCTAATAGAAAACGAAGACTGTCGATGAGCACAAAGAAACCTCAGACCAATAGGCGTGGCAGGGCACAACCGAAACCAGGTTGTTATACACTTTGACCACAGTGGTGTTTCAGAGACTCAACCAGTGTTTGTTGAAGCTGTATGCCGCCAACATTAAGTTCTAGGCCTATATTGGAGGATTCAAAAAAATTAAGACATAGATCTCCAGCTCCAAGAAACTTACCATCTAATTGAAGATACACATGAAATACTCAATTTATTGTGACAAACTATGGTGTGGTGCTAACTATAATAAGTGCAGTAGGATTCAGTGGATGAGGACGTAAATGAGTAAATAGAAGTCTGATGGAAGAGATGGAATTAAAACTAGGCATTTGATTTACGTCAGTGTTTAGATGGGAGAAAGGAGGAAAAGATTGAAAAATCAGACCTGAAAATTACCATCTCCTTAAAATTGTCAAACAATGAAAATACTGTAAATTCTTATTGATCAATTTATACCAGATTTCAGTTAAGAACTCAAGCACTTTTTTTTTTTTTGTCAGAGACAGCTAGAGAAGGGGGAGGAACCAGAGCAGTCTCCATAGTTGCAGTCAGTAGTTTTCCATATAGTTTCATTCCACGGGTGGGCTGTGGGGCCTCCCACATGGAAAACAGTCCAAAGCGGAACCCAATAGGGAGCCTCCCACATGAGGACTCACCCCCACAAGAACTGAACTAGGGCCACACCCCAGTTCAGCATACACATCTGCTCCAGCAGATCCTCTACCCTCCGGGCTGCAAAGCTAGCGCTCAACCGATGAACCATCCCAGCATTCCTGAACTCAACTACTTTTTGAAGGAAATTAATATTTTTCACAGAAATTCTGAGGAGCTGCAAAATATTAGGAAGCCTTCTCTATTAAAAAAAAGTTAATTGATATGTGCAATTAATGTGTAGTAATAGGAACTGTAAATTTCAATTGATTGGAACACCTTATTTCCCCACCAAGACAAATAATAGTTGTTACTACATTCTTTCTGATAATAGGTAAGTTTGAAGTTGCCATGGGTGGTTCACAGTGCTGAGACTTTCTCACATTTCCATTTAGATGTTTTTCATTGCAGTACTTTATATCTCTTGTGATTAATAGGCATCTTTTATTTTATTTTTTTCATTTGCTGGACTTTACTTTTAACTGCTTATTAGTGAGCATGGAGTCAGAGGTGGAGGTTTAGTCAGGTGCCTCCAACACTTCACTTCAGAGCCTGATGTTGAAATCCCAAAGTTTGGAGCTTCCAAAATTTGCAATGCTTGGTCCACTTGGTAGACAGTGATGTTTGTAGGTTTGCGTGGATGAATTCTGATTCCAGCTCGTCTGATATTCTGGTCTCTGCAGGGTTCTAACCCTCATGCAGTGGATTAGTGGCCCAGTCTTTATTCCCCAGAGGTCACACGGGAAGGAAGTCAAATTAAGAAAGTTCTAACAAGTTTTATTAATAACTTCATTCTGGAGAGAATAAGACTGAGAAGCAGTTCTGCTTAAGAGTCAAGGCAGAAGCTTACACACCACTACTTCAGGACTTCAGTGGATGCAGAAAAGCTTTTCAGAGTTCATCATTTCTAGGAGTCCATTTTGAAGTCATGAATATGAACATATGCTGGAGTTGAGTACACTTCTAACTAAATTGACTGAGACTTCATTTAAGATATTCCGCAAACATTCAGAAGAGCAAGCAGAACCCAGGCCATCCTGGAAAGCTACACACAGTTCGAGTGGAATTCTCTCTAATACACCTCTGATATAAACAATGAAAAACAAAATATGAGTAACATTTTGCACTCTAGCTGCAAGTGAAAGAACAGATTTCAGATAAGTAGAAAAGAAGTCAAAGAGCATTTACCCACACATTAGCAGAGTATGGTAGATTGAGTTGTTCTAAATTCTTCACTCCCTCCCTCTGCGCATGACTATGCATTATTACCTCCTGGTATAGTAGAGTAGGAAGAGTATGCATCTTTGCCCCATTGAGTGTGCTTGGTCATGTGGCTTTCTTTGCTGATGGAATGGTGTCAGGTATGAAAGTAGCAGGTGTTTTAGATGTGTTTTCATGCTTCAGCTTTTGGACTTTGTTATTTTTCCTAAGAAGAACTGATTCAGGTGGTTGTTTTTTCTAAAATGACGAAGACACGTGAATCATAACTGAATCTGAATCTCAGTTAAAAAGTGTTGGGGAAGCCGGGATGGCTCAGTGGGTTGAGCGCTCGTCTTGCAGCCCCGGGGACCAAGGATCAAATCCTGGCCCTGGCCCAAGTGGACCCATATGCTGAACTGGGGTGTCGCCCCCCAGTTCAGTTATCACCGGGGTGTGCTTCCCATGCAAGAGGCCCCTGGCCAGTTTTCATCCTGCACGGCCCCTTCTGACCTGTATGGAATGAAACTAGGTTGATAACTGATGACGTACAGCTATGAAGACAACTCTGGGCCCTCCCCCTTCTCTGTCTCTCTGTCTCTGTCTCTCTGCCAAAAAAATAAAATAAAATAAATCTTAGAAAAAAATGTGGAACTCTGCTGATTCTAGTCATACCCACATTGAGACAAGTGAAGATCAGCTGAATTGCAGGCTAGCCACAATCTTAGGAGCAAGAAAAATATTTTTGGGTGAAGCTGTGTGATTTTGGGGGCACAATAGTATTGGGAGGAATAACTGACACACAAAACAAGTACATTGGGCAGAATTTTTGTTAAATATGAGAAAGAAAAAAAATTGAGAATTATTCAGGTCACTACTGTAAAAGGAAGGAAGGAAAGAAAAAAGGAAGGAAAGTAAGAAAATTAGCATGCAAAAGATGATCAAGTATATGAACTGGATGCAACCTAACCTATGGGGAAAAAAAGAAAATTTAGCATATATTCTTTGTAGTTTAGAGTAACCTAATAATGACAATATGTATTCAATAATACAGGAACTTAAAGAAAAGATGCTAACGTAAGGTACTGAGAATTAAGCTTTATGAGGGCTGAGTCTTGTTTGTTTTGCTCACTGCTATAGCTTTAGTGCCTACAACCTTGCCATCTCTTTCACATATAACTTGACAAAGCCAACAGCAACCAACATGTTATTAACATTCTGTCTTCCATCCTCTTGAGCATTCAGCATACAAGTTCATTAGTAAAACCATACAAAGAATGTTCTCTGACAACAATGGAATCTAAGAAACCAGTAACAGAGAAATAACTAGAATATTCCTAAATATTTAAAAACAAAATAACATGGTTCTAAATAATTCATAGGTCAAAGGAGGAACCAAAAGGGAAACTTAACTGAAGGACATCACAATATAAAATTTCAGAATTTGTGAAATGAAGCTAAAGTAGTGCTTTGATGAACATTTATAGAACTAAATGCTTATGTTAAGAAGATAGGTCTCAAATCAATGACCTAAGCTTCTATTTTAAGAAACTAGAAAAAGAAAAGCAAATTGAGCCCAAAGTAAACAGAAAAAAAAAAAAAAAGAAAGAAATGGTAAAGATTAAAGTGGAAATCAAATAAATAGAAGATTAATAGAGAAAATCAATGAAACTTAAATTTGTTTCCTGAGAGACTAAAATTCTTTTCTGGACTCTCTTGCTCATGAGATGAAATCTTACATCTTTAATTTAGGTTTATGTTCTGGCACAACCTAATTTCTTTTTATATATGTTCTCAGCTGTGGTTATGCTGGCTTTTCAGATCTGTTATCCTCTCTACTGGCAGATGAGTTTTGCACATGATGTTTCCTCTGGTTGACCCCTCCCCAACTGTCTCAATGTCTTTGCTTCCCACCCATTTCTATCTAGTTAATGCCTACTCATTTTTTAGATTTAAGTTTGATATCCTAGTCTAGGACATGTCCTATCCTAACCTGTAATTCCACTAGAACAGAGACTATGTATGTTTTGCCCAGTATTTTATCTTCAGCACTTAACACACACCTGCCTCATGGTGGACTCTCAGCGATTATTTGTTATATGAATGAATTCTATTAATGGATCTGTTTTCTTAGGATATGACCATTTTAAACATCACTTCCTTCTTTTCTGCATCTCATGAATCAATAGCCTGAGGATCGAAAGATTATTATTCCTGGGTTTATGAGAATTGAGAGGGTATTTAGAGATTTCACCATCTTTTTTTTTTTTTTCTTTTCTTTTCCCTCTGCCATTTATGCTTCACTTATTTGTTCCTCTGAAGGTCTCCTGGAAAGTCAAGTTCCTTTTGTCCTTTGCTATATTATTCTAACGCTGGGAAATTTTCTCATTAAGGCTGTTTGGTTTGTTTTATTGTTTTATATATATGAAACTTGGCACAACTTGGGCCAAATAAATTAGTAAAATATACAGGTACTTTACTTGGTAGTTTAAAGAAATATCAGTCACCAAAAAGTGAAATCATATCTCAACATTCTAATTTCAAAAATTATGTAAAAAGATAAGAACACCTGTGCTGATTTAATTTTTGTACCCCAGACATTGACTTTATTACATGTTAGATTTTTTAATTCTTCAAAACAACTCTATGATGTAGTTAATAGTACCATTTCACAGACAAACTTTTAGTGATTTGCTCAGTCTCAGAATTCAAACCTAATTCTGATGTCAAAACCCATCATTTTCTCATTGCTGCCTCCATTGATAATTTTAAACTAGTATTAAACAATATTAAAAAATTTTGCCACAAGGATTAAATATTTAGGTCCTAATGATACATTAGCTAACAATGGTCAGCAATTATTTCAATTTGTCTGACTATGTCACAATCAGTTAAATGTTTTTTTAATGCTAAAATTGTAATCAACTATTCACAGATAACAACCTAGTAAGTAAAAGGCAGAGGTAAGGTTTTTTTACTAATATCAACTTCATTATGTAAAATGCCAGTTTCCTATAACACAAATCATGTGAAAACAGCAATGGGAACTTAAAACGTAGGTATTATAAAGATTTTCATGAAATGTAAAAAATGCCCACGGGCATTTAATAGTTCAGTCATCAACTATGAAAATGAAATAAGTAAGTAAGTAAGTAAATAAATAAATAAATAGTTAGCTAAAGAGTAATGTTCCTAAAGGTTAAACTTAAGTATTACATTCTGTGAGGTTACCTGTTAATATATAAATTGGGAGAGGGAGGGAAGTCCAGAAAATAAATTTCAGCTTGTTGCTGGAACTATGAATTGTGATGTATTCTTTGGCAGGTAGAAAATTATGTGAAAGCGTCTCTGATGTCATAATTTCTGGGCATCGCTGGGACATGTGATCATTATGTACTCTTTTGGCAAAGATGTTGTGAACAGAGGAGAACCTCAGGGTCCAGGGAACAGAATAGAGAGGACAGTATAAGATGTAGTCTTCCTTTCTCAGTTGTCATTATTTTCCTGTCATTTAGGAATTTCAAGGCTCTTTTGAGGAACCAAGAAAGAAGAAGCAGTCTAGGAATTAGAGCGAAGTGTAAAGAATCCTACACAGGAAGAGCTCTAGAGAAATTTGTAAAGGTGTGGCATGAGGCCATTGGTGTGGGATGAAGATATTGGTAGATTGGGTTTGCAATTTGGGCTATTAAGGAAAATTCTGGAAGATAAAGACTGAGGAAAATGGGATATAAAGTGAGAAGAATCTCATGCACGTTTGTGCAGATTGATTAGACTGAAAGTCTAGAATAGGTATGGATGTATTTATTCATAGATTAAAACATTGTATACTGTTAGAAAATAAGGCTGTGACAAGAAGAATAAAACCTTCAAACTTCAGAGACTTAATTTTTTTATCTAAGTTTCAGCTTGTTGCTAAAGCTATGAATTTTGACATTTTATTCTTTAGCAGGTAGGAAATTATGTGAAAGAATCTTCTGATGTCATAATTTCCGGGTGTCACTGGACCATTTGATCATCATTCCTTTGGCAATTCCAGCCTTCTATGGAAGGTCAGTAGAAGCAATTGATTTACTCACCTCCACAGGAATCAGACTTGACCTATTTTGGTAAGTCTATGTATCCTTAATCAAGTTAACTAAAACTTAGTATCTTTGTAATAAAGACAGTTTTACTAAACTGTAGATTTACTGTATTTTTACTAATTTGTCATTGAGTTTTTCCCTTGATAATTAACATAGTCCACAAAAACTATTATATAATACTGTATTCACATTCCTAAACCGTAATAATAGTTTTATTATTCCCACAATAAACATTTACTTATTAGGCATAGAATACTGAATTAGGCATAAGAAACAGATATATGGTATTTTCCATTTTTCCTGTTCCTTATTGAAGACATGCAGATTCATACAAGATAGAGTTATTAATGGCCCACTGTGTGTCAGACACTGTTCTAGGAGTCAGTCAGTGGTGACAAAGACATACATGGAATAGGGTTGGAGGTACCATGATTAAACAGAAACATTTACCAAAAATTATGGCACTGGTTCTCAACAGGAGGTGATTCCCCTGCCCTGCTTCTCTGCCAGGGGACGTTTGACAAAGTCTGGAGACACTGCCAAATTTTTGACTTTCACTACTTTTGAGGAGGGGTACTGTTGGCAGGTAGTGGGTGGAGTCCTTGGATGCTGCAAAATATTCTGTAATGCACAGGACAGTCTTCTCCTTCCCCAACAAAAGTTATCTGGCCCCAAAGTCAATAGTGTCATGGTTGAGAAGTCCCAAATTAGGGTGGTGATAATTGTTACAAAGTAGAACTCGTAAACAGTGCTGTTTACATAATGGGGAAGGGTTATGTAAGGCTCCTCTGAGAAAGTGAAATGTAAATTCAGAATTAATGAGTTGGCTCTAACAAGTAAAGGGTGGGAGCAGTAGGGTGGGAAAGAGCTCTAAGCAGAGGCAACAGTAGACAGTAAAGAGCATATTTATGTAGCTGTGTGTGTGTTTGTGCATGTATGTGTATCATATACAGGTATATCCCATCTATACATTATATATGTGTAAATGCTCAGTAGATCTGCTAAATAATAATTGTTAGCATTTACTGAGCTCTAACTATGTGTTAGGTACTGTACTTTACAAGTAAAATCTTATTTAGTTCTCACTATTACCTTGGAAGTAGGTACTACTAATCTCAATTTTTCCTGGAGAAATATAGTTGGTTAAGTACTTTGCCTAAGATCACATAGTCAATCCAACATTCCCCAAACATGTACTTAACTGATGCACTGTGAAAGTAGGGGCGGGGGCGATGAATGGTAACTAGGAACAGAAGGGTTAAGTAAAGATATCACAGTGGATATAAAACTCAGCTGTACTTCAAAGGAAGAGAAGGGCTTGGGTAGGCAGAGGAGCAGGGGGAGGTGGGAGTAGGGGCTCAAGCATGTCGATTGCAACAACCATTTAAAGGGAAAGTGAATTTTTTTCCACACAGAAATGGACTTCAGTTATATTAATTATAGGGCACAGTTTACTTTTATCATCTAGTGACTATATTGTATTTGTTTCAAAACTTAAGAGTTGTATAATATAGTATTTATGCATTTATAGGTATTTGAAAATATTTTCAGAATGTTTATGTGTACCTGTAACAAAATAGTAACATTAAAAATTCCAGGCAACTATTTGAAGACAGACAGTTCACTCCCTCTTCATTATTATACCTTTCTAATCTAGGTTTTCAGTGAATTATGCCTTTTCTGTTTGGGACCCAGCCACGGAGGTTTCCAGTGGAAGGAGGAGATTCTTCAATTGGGCTGGAACCTGGGCTGAGCTCTAGTGCTGCCTGTAATGGGAAGGAGATGTCACCAACCAGGTAAAGTCTCCTTATCCTGACAGCTGAGGTAATGGCTGTCATCTATGCAAGCTTTAGCTGATGTTCAATGTTAGTAAGAGAAAAGCCCAGGAACATTGCTATTATTAAGTTAGTCTTAACAAATACTGCAGTTACTAAACTAGTCTGGACAGATCCCAGGTTTTCTTAGCACAGAGTCTGTATTTTGTATCTCTGTAAGCCTTAATGATAGACCAATTCTCTTTATTTTGGTCAATTTTTAGTTATTTTTTGTTGTTGCTGACACTTTCAAAATTAGATAACAGTTGATTAAAAAGTGGACCATTAGTGCTGTCATGTGCAGGGCACTGTTTTGGGCATAAGGCTACAAAAATGAAAAAGTCTCAGATCTCACATTTAGTGTGACGTTGACTTTGATCTGACCACTGGCAGAAAAAGCGATGTAGAATATGAAGCCTAGAAAACAAAATCATTTTTGCAAAATTGAAGAAAACTATAATAGTATTTGTTCCACTTGTCTGCTGTTTACTAGAACAAACCATCAACTCCTACATTGTTGGATTTCTTTTGGCTTGGAAGTTTCTAGAACACATATTTAAGCTTAATAATGTAGGCACTTTTTAAAAAGCAGAGTTATTCAAGGATGAAATAGGTTACTTTGGGAAGTACTGAGCACTTGTCTTTAGAAATGTTTAAGGTTGGGTGATTATTTGGTGGGAATGGTAGACAGGAAATTTAAGCACTAGATGTATTTTTGGACAGGATGTCCATTAAGGGCTTTTTAAACCTTGGATTCTGTCATTTGAACAGTATATTGAATAGTATGTTCAGTTTTATATTTTTCCACAAATATTCTAGTTTTTAAATCAACTCAACTAAAGTGACTTTAAGGTGCAGATACTCATATGTATGAATTGCAATAGTATTATCACTTATGTTTCTAACTATGCAACCTCACTCACCTTTGCTATTTAGTAATCATTGCATACCTTTCTAAATGAACATCTAAAGGGTTGGTTATCTTTGTATTTATGAATTTCCTGTGGTTAAATGTATGGCAAAAAACACAATTTCTTTGTAACATGAGTCTAAAATGTTTGCCTTATTAGTGCCAATGTCTTATAGTTATTTTGTGACTTTTAAAGATTTCAAAATGACTTAAAACTCTTGAATAGGCACTCACACTTCAGTGCTCTGAAACTTTTTCTTTTTAATCTCTAACTACATGTCATTTGCTTTTATTCAGGCAACTCCGAAGATGCCCTGGAAGTCATTGCCTGACAATAACTGATGTTCCTATCACTGTCTATGCAACAATGCGAAAGCCACCTGCACAAAGCAGCAAGGAAATGCATCCTAAATAGCATCATTAAGTCTTTCATAGAGGTTTGACTAGGTCAAGGGTAATGGGGCAGTATCATCTTATGATCTGGTAAACAAATAAAAGCGGTGGCACCTTTGGATGATGACAATGTTTGAAATATTTACTTTTAGAAGTTAAAGACTGAATTGTAATCTATAAAATGTGTAGTGATAAGCCATTGGTTATTTTTGATAGATAAGAGAGAATAATATTTCACAATTAGTACCTTAGAGATCATATTGCTCATAGCCAATCATTAATATCAGTAATTCAAAATGCTTAATCCACCTTGACTATCATTCAAGAAAGGCCCATTCTAAATACTTAATGTGTTTTAGAACAGTTTCCTTTGGTTATATTAGGGTTGCTACTTAGCTGAATCCTTTCATTTGAATACCCTAAGCCAGGTTCTGGCTTGATATCACTTGGTAATGCTCTGCCCAGGAATAATTACATGGGGTGAGAAATGGGGTTTAGTCCAAGACCAAAGCAAGTTCTTAGTCCATGGTTACCCTGTGAAGCATATAACATGCATATAGGAACTCAGGTTATTGCTTAAATTTATTATTTGAGGTCAAGGCTATGTTTCTAATTCCATTTTTCCAGGAAAAATGATGGCCGATCATCATACTGTACTTGAAGTTCCAACCAGTCACCTTGAGATTGTCTATAATTGGTTTTGAGAAACTCCAAATGGATCTTTTTGTTTGATTAGGATCAGTATTGAGGACTAGGCCAGCTCTTTATGTTTTCTTTTTCTTCTTGCAATAGTCTCAAGAAACAGCTTGCTTTCTTTTCCTTTTGATAGTTGCTCCCATCCATCCCATGAAATTGTCTTCTCCAAAAGACTGACTTTAGTGTCAGATGCAGTTTCTCCAATTTCTTGCCTACCTTGCTGTTCCTGAAGATATACATATAAGCCTTTTTAAATGAAAGTTGTATTGGTTTATAATTACATGGATGTAGATGCTTGTGTACTACATGAGGTAAAACAGAACAACTGCCAGTAATTTATATTAATAAATGGAAAAATTCTGAGAGGTTTATCTATCGATCGATCAATCGATCGATCGATAGATACTGGAAAAATTCACACAGTACTGGGAGGTGTTGGAATTCCAATCAACCAGAGTAGAAAGACCATATTAAACATGTGGGGCATTGAATAGAAACCTTAGAAAAGTCTTGCTTTACTAAAATGGCACAAGAATAAAAGCTAATACCAACTTTGATGAAGTTTAAAAATAAAATTTGAGAGAATCAAGGTTATCTCTAAGTAACTTATTTGCCAAATAAAAAATTAATACCACTTAAAGGAAGAGAACAAAATTCGGAAAGGAAATTCCCCAAGGATGGGGAAAGAATAACAAGACAGGAGAGTGATGAACAATTTCTCAGTGCTCATACAAGGCTGGGAATAATTTATGTTAAAACCATAGTGAAAAGATATTTTAATATGTGGAGCACTGACTACAATCCTTAGCAAGATATTTCAGCAGAGGTGGCTGTGGGTACAGGGATAGGAATAACTTTAGACTGAAGGCACTCTGAACCTGCACTAACAAAGCTTAAGAGTAAAACTTGAAAGAATCAAATTGATTCCAAGTAGCTGAACTGTATCCAAGAGGGCAAGGGAACCAACTCAAAATATAAAGAACTACAATAAAGTCAGCACCAAAGATATAAAATTCACAATGATCAACATTCACTAAAAAATTACCATGCTTATACAAGAAGAGTCAAGAGAATTCATCAATAGAAATAGACTCAGAATGACATATGACAGCAGACAAGCTACTACAAATATTCCAGTAGTAGGTGAAAGCATAATCATGATAAGGGAAGAAATGGATGGCATAAAAAGAACCCAAGTTGAACTTCTAAGATGAAAAATAGAATATCTGAAATAAAAATATAAACTAAATTGAATTAAGAACAGATTAGATACTGAGGCTGAAAAAATTCATGAACTTTAAGACATAGTTATACAAATTACCCAAACTGAAATGCAAAGAACAAAGGTCTGAAAAAAATACATAAATTTTGTATTTTAATATGAAGCTGTTTAACATGTAAGTGGCTTCCCAGAAGGAGGAGGGGGGAATATAGAAAACTATTTAAATAATTAATGGCCATATTTTTTCTATATTTGATGAAAACTATAAACTCTAGATACAAGTAACTTAACCAACATCAAGGGGAAGAAACATGAAGAAAAAACCCAAAAAATTAAATTACCTGAAATTAAACATATAACTAAATTTCCTGAAAACCAGGGCTAAGGAGACAATCTTAAAACCTGACAGAGAAAAATGACACATTCAGAGAAACAAAAATAAGAATGAGAGCACAATTTTCATCAGAAAACATGCAAGCAAGAGGACAATGAAACAATATCTTTAAATAAAGTATCTCTCAAAAGTTCTGAAGACATTTCAGCGAAAAAAAAAAAATGTTGAGAGAATTCATCACCAGCAAGTCTACACTATAAACAGGAAGAGGAAAATGGAGCAAAGATAAGAGATTTAAATTAAATCATATTGATATCTGTATTAATTACAAAAGGTCTAAACACTTCAGTTAAAAAGCTGAGATTGGGGGAAGCCAGGATGGCTCAGTGGGTTAGGCGCTCACTTTGCAGTCCCAGGGACCGAGGATCGAATCCCGGCCCTGGCCCGTGTGGACCCATATGCTGAACTGGGGAGTGCCTCCAGTTCAGTTCTCACTGGGGCGAGACCCCGCCCACCTGTGGAATGAAACTATGTGGAAAAACCAATGATGTGCAACTATGGAGACTGTTCTGGGCCCTCCCCCTTCTCTCTGTCTCTGACTCTGTATCTCTCTCTCTCTCTCTCTGTCAAAAACAATAAATAAATCTTTAAAAAAAAAAGAGAAAAAAGCTGAGATTGTCAAGATAATGAGAAAAAGATGGTGCCCTACAAACCTACTTTAAATACTAGAACATGGATAAATTAAAAGGATAAAAGGGTTAAAATAGATATATCATGTAAAAATTAATAGAAAGAAAATGGGAGTAGTTTAAATTAGTAATAGATAAGAAGGTTTTAGAGCAAGAAATACTACCAGCGACAAAGAGAGACATTTCCTAATGATAAAGGCTTCAGAACAATTTTAAATATTTATACAAAGTACATGAATCAAAAACCAATGAAATTGAAAAGAAATAACTCTACATTTACTTTTAGAAATTTCAACATCCTCCAACAACTGGTAGAAGAACAATACAGCAGAATATGGTATATTCTTTTTAAGTACACATGGAAATTAACTTTAGTGTATCATGGAGGCTAGAACTTTGTACGTCCTCTATGAATTAAATATTAGCTATTTTCATTGATATCTTCAACATTATTATTAATGTACCTGACAGGAGGGGAGCAGGGGTATAGGGTCTACCTATGTAATATTTTCAAGGTAAGAGATTATTTTATTCCCTTAGTAATACCTCAAAATATTTTATCCCTTTCCCTTGCCCCAAAAGTAATCCTTTTAACATTTCTTTAATCCTGTTGATGGGAGAGCCTATATTTTCTTATTTTGTCTTTAAGTTTGATTATCTTTTCATGTATAATTCTTTTATTTCAGTTTCTGTATTTTAATATTCCACTAGATAGTCAAGCCTATTTTTCCTTTTCTAGACTTTATTAATATAGATACATAAAAAAATTACAAAATTTTAGACATAAAACCAGTTGTGTTGCAGGTATGTAGGGGGGAAAACTTAAAAAAAAAAAAAAGGACTTTTATACTTTTAGATAGAATTTATTATTTTGTCCTATTCTCTTTGCTATAATGTCCACACGGTAATATCCTACAGGAGCCTCCTCTCATGCACAATTTTATTTTTATTTGAAAGAAATAAAAAAAGTACTTTAATTCCTTTTCACTTATACTTTAATTTTTCTAATAATTTATTAGAAATTTACTTTATTAAACCTTGATAACTGCTGTAAATGTAAAATATTCTTGTTATACTGACAGACCAAACAAAAGTGCTAAAAGCATATCTGTCATCTAATTTTAGATTTTATGTAAATTAGTAAATCTTTCCAGGAATAGGAAAAAGTATATCAAAGATATTTTGGAATAGATTGAAAATTATCTTCCATGAAATAAAGATGAATCTGAGAATCTAGCCAAACTTTAAAAATGTTTGCCAATGTTTATTTAGAATCCCCTTTTTTGGGAAAGCTGGGATGGCTCAGTGGGTTAAGCACTCACTTTGCAGTCCCACGGACCGAGGATCGAAACCCAGCCCCGGCTCATGTGGACCCATATGCTGAACTGGGGAGTGCCCTCAGTTTGGTTCTCACTGGGGTGAGACCCCGGCCCAGTTCCTGCCCCTTGCAGCCCCATGCCCACCTGTGGAATGAAACTATGTAGAAAAACCAATGATGTGCAACTATGGAGACTGTTCTGGGTCTTCTCCCTTCTCTCTAGCTCTGTCTTTGTATCTCTCTCTGTCAAAAACAATAAAAATAAATCTTAAAAAAAAAGAAAAAAAAAGAATCCCCTTTTCTTTATTAGAAACAGTAATTTCACCAGCAGGAAGTAACACAAGTTAAGTCTAACACTCCTTTGGTTGTTGTACATTGCAGACATTTGGGATCCAAGGTAAGAATCCAAATGAGAAATAATAAACATCCAGTCCCTGATGATTCATGAAAGTCCAGCTCAACCAGTCGGAAGCCTCCACTGGGAGGAAACGCTAGCTCCTCCGGGCTGGCTCTGTCTCCCTCAGTGCTCTAAAGAACTTTGTACTTGGGCCGCTTTGCTCTGCTGTGTCAGGCAGCCGGACAGGAGTTGATGCTCACAGCGCCACTGACCAGGGCCGCTTTATTGAAGCTCACTGGGCGTCCATCGATTACAAAGTGACGGATGCAGCCTGTGAAGGGTCTGCCGAGGGCCAAGCGTGGTGTCAGTAGAGACTCTGAAGAAGGAAACACATCAAAGGTTGCAGTTGAGGCCTTTCAAGCCCAGATATTACTTCATGGTAAAAATATACATAATAATTGCTCACACCATCAAGATGATTTATATGTCAAAAATGGAATATAGTAATGTATTCATCTTGTCAGAAGCATACTCTGCTTTTTAGGTAATATGAACATGTGGTAATTTTAAAGTTTTGTCATGTTTTCCAAGATCAAATTTGTGTTATTTTAGCTATCTTCCAAAGCTGAAATCTGCCACTTACATGTAAGCCTCAGCAGTGAATTTTCAGGATCTACCTATGCTTTTTGGAGTTACTTTCACCTGGGCCTCACTTATTCAATGTGTTTTGCTGAGAAGTGGGGAATAAATTTTAGCTTCCACATTATTTTTGGACTTAGTTAACATCTCTGTTTAATTCATTCATATCATTATTGTTCACCCTAAAGCTTCCACAGTTTTGCCAAGCTCATAAAACATGATGAGAAAATAATGATTTCAAATAAACAAAATTTTACTTTTCTTGAGCTCAGAGTTTAAAAACTATAAATAGGATAATGATAACTAGCCTAGTCTTTGTGTGGGCAAGGGTGCCCTGAGGTCTGCCAGGAGAGCTTTCTTATCTTAATTAGAGATCTAGAAGAAGCCTTACACTTATTAATTGCACAGACAATTAAGTGTGTTGAGATGATAGAAGCAAGATAATTTAAAGCAATTTAGAGAGCTTGGAAATATCATGAAATTAAAATCCATTTTGTCAAAGCTTATTATTATGTACCAACAGCTATACAAGCAGTAGCAGATAAAAGATGGAAAACACTTAGAAATCAGTAACCGAGGAAGGAACATAAAATAGCACAGCAAATTAAACATCAAGCAGCTGTCATAAGTTTTCTAAGCAATGTAGATTAAGACTGTACAGAAGCTTTGTATTGAAAATAAGTCATGGAAATACATTTCATATATAGAATGACAATTATAAACTTTTAGATTTGGAAGGGGCCTGAAAGATCAATTCTCTGTCTTTGGATTAGTATGACTATATATATTCCTCAAGCCTGCTCAGTGTACTTCATCATTAGAATAAAAATGAATGAACAGGAAAGAATATAAGGGTAGAAAACTCGATTTATCCTGCCCATTTTGGAGACTAGTTTAAGAACATGGATTTTTATTCTGTCCAAGCTTAGCACCTTTTAGTTCATGGGGGATGTCATCTAGAAGAAATAATTCATGTATAATAGAAATGATGATCTGCATAATTCACACAATTATAGGTAATGATAACAAAGTGCCCCAGAACCCTAAGGTAATTGATTAATAAAATCAATACAAGGTTTTAATAGTAAAGTTCATCAGGTCAAAAGCTTGATTATATATAAACACAAGATTTTCAGTAGAGGAATGAATGTTCAGTCCTTTCTGTGTGGGCTATATTAACTTAAAGAATTATTTCTAATTTTAATTTTTAAATTGCCATGCAGTAAAGTTGACTATTTTTGGTGTACAGGTCACTGAATTTTAGTGCATTACCTTTTTATTGATAAGAAATAATGTTACCAGGGTTTCACATGGTATACGAGAACTGGCTGGGATTCCAACAGAATTCAGTGCACATAGAAGTTTTATTTGTGCCCAATTTCCTTTAGTTATTCTTTTTCATGGCCTAGTTTCTGATATGATTTTAGTGGAAGTATCTTGAACAGCTAAAAATGATATAATTAATGACATTCAGCTTAAATTATAATTGCCTTTGTTCTAGGTTGGCTGGCATGATTCCTAGATGTAATTAAAAGCTGCACTGGTAGGGTGGGCTGCTGGTAGGCCCCCAGGCCTGCTAGTTCCTGTGTGCTGGCTCATTAGCTAAAATTTGCTATTCATTATATGTCTCAGGCAGTTGAATTTAGCTTCAGGTGCACCTTGCCCACCCAGTCTGTGGAGCTTAGCAAGTCCTGTAGTGAGAGAAGATAACAGTGTGTTGTGCTGGGATCAGACTCTATAAACAAACGAAAATCAAAGAGACAAACAATGGATGATATAGTAAGCACTTCAAGCATAAAGTAAAGAACAAATATTATCACTTCCATGAGGGAGTGCCATGTTTATTTTGTCCATCTCTTGGAGCCTAGCATAATGCTTAACAGACACCCAAGAAATATTTGTTTGTTGACTGAAATCACGTTCCTCGGCAGCAAGGAGTGGACTACTATTATCTTAGTTTCAACAGCATTTAGTGATAAGTGTTACAACAGTGTATGCATAGCACAGTCTGGGGAGAAAGGCACGTGTGTGTAAGTAGAGTCTGAGCTGAGTCCTAAAGGTCAATAAGGAGTTAAGGGAGGAGTGGGAAAAGTTGTTCCTTGAAAAGATACTAGGGAAGGAAAGGAAGAACGTTTTCCAGAAGCTGAGCCCCCGTGCACTTGGGCAAAGGCCTGGAGCAAAGAGAGCATCATTGAACACTCAGGGAACTGCAACTCCCAGGAGGTGCGGGGAGACCCCAGAGGCAGGGGCCCAGAGGGGCTAGATGATCAAGGACCTTGTGTGCTGTGCTGAATTTGATCCTACAGGCCCGTGGGAAATTTGGAACATTTTAAACTATGTTATAATCTCTCGGAAGAAAATAATGTGCAGAAATATGAGAAACAACGTGACACATTTTCTACATGGTACTTGCATGAAGTGCAGTGGTGGCCTTTGCCAGAACTGCTTTCAGAACAGAAGCCAGGAGAAGGAGAGGACTTGGAAATGGAGATGGGAATGGATGGGGGAAGTAAAGGAGAGGAAGGGTTGTTTCTGGGGGGTTGCACCTATTGCTTTCATCGGGGAGTTACCGTCATTGGCAATGCTGGTGTTTGAAAATTTCATGTTTTGCAAAGCAGAGGAGCGTTTAGTCACTACTATATTGGGAGTAGCCAAAATCAGATGCATAATTTTATCTGTGTTTTCTCACTCTCTTAAAGCATTGTTTGCCTTTGCATGGGTCAGTGTAAAATAATATAGTTAGGAGGCAAGGAAAAATTACGTTGTTTCTCCTTAAAATCCCCACCGAATTCCAGATGTAAAAGCTTGGTTTTTGATCCCTTTTATATCCTTCTTTCTAGCTATAACATTCAGTTACTTAAAGTCAGTGAAATATATGAAAACAAAGACATTCAAAATAGGGTCATGGTTCCTGCTTCAGAGGTTTAGAACGTGAGTGTGTATGTGTAGGGGAGGAGTTGTCCACAAGTGCCCTCCTCTCACTATCCTGGATTATACACCATTCTTGGCAGATGACAGCAGTGTTTATAGAATTGCAGCTGGGAACCTCTCAGAGAATATCACTACATGGGAACAACAGAACTTAAGGCCTGCAGCTGTTGTCACAATTCAGAATAATCCTGGAGGGGGAGAACTATGCATTTTATTTTTTTCTGTTAAGGAAGGGGAACAATTATCAGCAAACTTTTAGTCCTCCAAGGCTCTCTGACCTTAAAGTAGTGTTAGCAAATGAGTTTTCTTTGTGTTAAAGATAAAAAGTGTGTGTGTTTTACTGTGTGTATGTAAGGAGGTTTTGTAAAGGGAAGAGAGAAAAAATAA